>JANHGN010007563.1:0-66783 GCA_024605025.1 Megaceryle maxima | reverse complement strand
GGTGTCTCTGAGGACCCAGGGAGGCTTTGGGGTTGGCTAAGGTGCTGTGGAGGTGCAGGTGTTTGTGAGGGCCCGAGTGGGCTCTGGAGGCAGTGGGGGACTCTGGGGGTGAGTGAGGTGCTGTGGAGGCTTCTGTGAGGGCCTGCGGAGGGATCTGGAGCTGGAGCTGGGGGGGCTGTGGGGCTTAGAGAGGTTCCTTTGGGGGTTGTGGGGATCTCTGGGGGTTAATGGGGCTCTGGAGGTGCAGAAGTTTAAGGTGGGGGAGGCTCTGGGGGTCAGTGAGATATTGTGGATGTGGTGTGAGGTATGTGAGGGCCTGGGGAGACCTCTGGAGCTGGTGAGGGGGATTTGTGGGGCTGAGAGGAGGTCCTTGGGGGTTGCGAGGATCTCTGGGGATTAATGAGGGGCTCTGGAGGCAGTGAGGCATCTGTGGGGGCTAGTGTGGGGTCTGGAGGTATGGGAGGGCCTCTGGGGGTAGCAGGGCTTTCAGGATCAGTGGGGGCTCTGGAGGTGGTGGTGGGCTTTAGGGGTTGATGGGAGCTGCAGGCCTTAGTGGGGGGTCTCTGGGGGTTCGTGTGTGTCTGGAGGGCTCTGTGGGTAGTGGTAGCTTTGGGCAGGCTGTTTTCCGTGAGGAGGGAGCGACTCCCTTTCAAGATGGTTGACGGATGAAGGAAAGTTGTTGCATCCCCATCTTCTTTTCCTGCACAGGAGCACCTCATTACAGAGCCACCCTGTCCTTTAGCCTCCGTTTTCTCAAAGTGCTGAAATCTTCCCCAGACCTGTGCACATGCAGGGAGGGTGTTGTGGTTTAGAGATACAACTATGTGCTTGCTTTTCAGCCCAGAGCTTGAATTGTGGTTTTGCTAATGCTTCGGTGAAATTAGGCAGGTTACTCTGAGGGTGTTTTCACTGCGTGGCTGGCCGAGGCCTTCCTGGGTTGCTGTGTCTATAGCCTCCCTCCCACAGATGTGGTCACTCTCAGCTGTGGCAAGTTTGGTTTTGGTTTAGGTTGCCACAGCCGGGGCCACAAGAGAAAACCTGGGTGCCCCTTATGCAGAGTGTGATGATTTGCCTGTGGTTGGGTGGGCTGCTCTTGCCTCCTGCTTTCTGCTTGTAGGCCCTGAAGAAATATAAGATCTCTCGTGTTGCAGTGGGAAAGAACAACCCGCTGGCTCGGGTTCCCGTGGCACACGGTCCCAGGCGCCAAGGAGATGCTCTGTTGAATGCACTTGTGCCAACATCTCTCTCCAGTGAAACTGCCTTTCCTTGCTTTGTTTCGTAAGCAGCAGTAAGGCTAATGCTGTATTTAGGGGTTATATATAGTATAATGTATAGCTATGTATAGTCTGCGGCGAGTCTACGTTGACTTACGGAACGACGGAAGAAAGACTCATTGTCTTTGGAAGTGAAAATGGAAGAACTTTGCAGAGTACCCAGTCGTGGCCTCAAACCCCCAGAGTTCTCACCCCAGAGATCCCCAGAGTCGCCTCACCCACGGGTGCCAAGAAACCCCCTTGTTGAGCTTTTTTACCCCTTAAACGGGTAAGTCTCGCACTGTGCTTTGAAGATGGCTGGACTCTTGCTTTGTCAGACTATATGGAGCATATGTATAGCTTGCTGTTTTTCTTTCACCATCTGGGGTGTTTATTTCTTCTGGTTAGGGAGAGAAGTGCCGAGAGTTGGAGGGTGACAACGAGAACGGCTGAAAGGGAACCGTGGGTTTTTTGGAGTCAATTTGCTTTGTTGTCTTTGGCCGACCCAAGCACATCTGCCAGGACAGCTGCTTTGCTGCTTGGACAGGCCTTCTACAGCGTGCCTCGTTAAAGGAAGGTGCTAATTCCTCACCTCGTTACTGTCAGTAAGTGGTTTAAAGGGGCTTCCCTTAAGAAAGGTCAGCAGCAAAATCTGCTGTTCTAGCCCTTCTGCCTTTCAAACTCTGGAGAGCAAAGGTTTTCATGGCTCTTGCATCCCCTTGCTCGCTTTATGAGTCGCTGCCAACTTAGAGGCTTCCAACACAAAGCTCTGAGGGAGCCACTTTCACCAGAGGAGTTTCGGTGTGTGCGAGAGCCTTATAGCACAACCTCCCTTCGTGCAAAATTCAGCTGCACTTTAAGAGTGGGGTTTTTTTTTTTTTTTAATCCCTGAGGGGTAGAGATAGCTGCAGATTTTATTTTGAAAGAATTTTTTTTTCTGCTTCTCCTATCACTGCCAGTTATCCCTTCCTGAGACAACAGTAAAACAAAAGCACGCCTTGTTCTCAGATGGTGTGGTTTGCCCAGTGTTTCCACAGTTGGGTTTTTTTTGGTTTTGTTGTTTTGGGTTTGTTAGTTTTTTGGGGTTTTTGGGTTTTTTTTGTTTTTTTTCAACAAGCTTGTGGAATATAATTTTCACTTATGTTTCTCTTCATTCGTTGAAAGAAACAGAATAATTTTGTATTTCTGTTTAACCATATTGTGTTGAACACAGTTGTGGTGTTTTCAAGCAAGGCCTAACACTCAGCAGAAGGGAGAAGTGCAGAAAATTCTGTAGGTCCATCAGCACACCAAGAATGCACATTCTCTGCCAGGAAGTAGCAGCGGTTCACATGAAGATTTAATTAGGGCCAGACAATGTCTTCAGATAAATGCCAGGTCTGAAAGAACAAAGATGTCGGGGAAGGTTCGTGGAGAGCTGAGAGAGGTAATACAAGGGATTTTCTCTTTTCTCCTTCTCTTTATCTGGATAATGTCTGAAGCTAGACAGGCTTTTTATGTTAACTCTTTTGCTTAATGTGGGAAAGTAATGCCAGGATGAGCTTGGAGGATTTGTAATGGAGATGGATAGAGTCTCCTGCATCTAAAGTGCCAGCTGAAATGGCAGCCAGGTTCCTCACTGCAGAAAGCTACCTGCTTTTTGGACTGGCCTATATGGTAGCTTCCATTTAGTTTCTAGCAGTGGCATAACAGAAACTGCACAAGCCATCTCCATGGCTACTAATTACAAACGTCACCTAATGTTTCTTTCTTGCTTTGATTGACTTGTGGACAATGGACTGTCCTTATGTCTCTAGTGAGGTCCTCTCCTGAGTGGAGGAGGTGGGTTTTGGCAGGGCTGTTGTGTGGAGGTCATCAGCTGCTGCAGTGTGCCTAGGAGATTCCTGAGCTTCAAACCATCCTGCTCATTCCACGTTGCTTTTTACCTGGAGGCTGGGATGAAGGGAGGTAATTGAACCATTTTCCATAGAAGATAAAAGTCTTACCCAGAATCCATTACTTCTCAAAGGCTGTGTGTGCAAATGGTGCTTTCCAACATCTCACAGGACTTGGAAGAAGTCTTCGTGGTCCCTTAAGCCCTTCACAGTGTTACTTTGGTTGGTGGCCAACACTTTCTAGCAGGCTTCTCGGGAGGATCCCTGAGCAGGAGCTGTGTGTGGAGGCTGATGAGCTGCTGGTGCTTTTAACCAGTGCTGCGTGCTGGGCACCCCGTGAATCCAGCAGCCATTGGCGATGCTGGACAAGGAGCCCAGGGGACACTGGAGCTCTCACTGGCAGCTCCTTCTGGCCAGCTGAGGGGTGGTCATGACCCAGAGAAGGTTATTGTGAAAGAGTGGCAAGAGTCTGGAGGGTGGAATTGGGTGCCGCAGATTGTGCAGGCGCTGACAAGATCCTTTGTGGTATTGGGTGTTGGCCTGGTTCTTATGACTGAACTATTTATTTTTTCCAGTTAATACCATAAATACAATAACCTAGATCCTTGGAGAAGGACTGTTTTGAAGAATACTACTGATCAGTGAGGGGAAAAGTACCAGAAGATGTGTAGTAAACCAGCAAAGACAGGCTGCTTGCTACTGGGAGAGGGGCTGGCCCGGGGAAAACACTGCAATTTACAGCAGTGAGAATTTGCCTTGAGACTCAACATCCTGCCATAAATTGCATTTTTATCTTTCTTTGTTCAAAGGAGCCATCTTTAAAGTGTCACCACTCTATTCAAGGTTATTAGAACAAATACCCTTCCCACAGGTTAGCAAAAACATCTTAGATGATTAAAGCTGATTGAATTACAAGAATGTGGAGTACTGGGGACTTTGGTTTTGGGGGGTTTTTTTTGCTCATTCTTCTTATTTGATATAGGCCATATGGCTTACACATGAGGGCACAGGAAAGCCAGTTACGTTTTGTAGGTTTATTTTTACTCTGGAGACTTTGCAAAAGCTTTAGGAGAATGTAGCTGTTTAAATCCAAACCAAGTCTTGCTGCTGGCCCCACCAGCGCTCTCGGGTGTGAAGGGCTGAGCTGGGATGGTGATGGGTGAACTGGGCTCAGGATGGGAACGTCGGGGTCCCTTTTGCTGAGGACTCTGTCCAGGGCCGCGCGTGCTGCTGAAGTCAGCCCTTTGTGCCAGAGTCTGATGTCTGTTTGACTCGGAGCCAAAGACCTCCAGGGAGAGAGGTTCAGCACCTGATTTAAATGTGCAGAGACCTGAAAGTTAATTTTTAACACTAGAGTAGAAATCAAGGTGTCCTGCATGGCTGGGGGCGGAGGTGGTGGGTTCACATCCCTGGGCCCTGTTGATGGTGGGAGGTTTGAATGAAGGGTGCTGGTCTGGGCGCTTGGAGTCTGGTTTTGGAGGAGGCACAGTGCGGTGATTTAATACACAGAGTGTTGTTTAAGGAGGCTACAAACCCAGGGTTTCAGCAAAAGATACAGAGGCACTTTATTGAAGCAGCAGTGGGGCAGACAGCTTTTCAATTGATTTTTATCAAAGCACTTGCAGTTTCCATTCAAGGCTGTTAAATTGGTAATAAATATGGTGGACAGAACCTGTTTCCAGAGCTGCTGTTTTGTACCACCTCTTTTTTTTTTTTTTTTTTTTTTTTAATGAGAAAATGCCTCAGCTTGGGAGGTGAATAAACACCATTTTATTTTCCTTTCCACAAGAAGCACTTAAGACCTTTTCTTCAGGTTTCTTATATCTTAAGCTTTTTATGAGTCTTAGAAAAACAACCAACCAACCAACCAGTTCCTAAATAAATGAGTTGCTGGCTACACACAGGACTAGAGAGATGTATTACGGCGAGCAGCCCATGGTAATCCTGCAGGAGCAATTAACCCTGGATTTCATGTCCACATACACAATTTGCTCAAGTTCCCTTCAGAACAAACTTCCTACTTTGCTGCGCTGTAAGAAAATACATATTTTTTTAAAAAGACAAACCTTTTCCCAGTGCCAGAAGTCAGTGTTTCAAAGTGCATGCTGTAACCTTAGGATCTGGTATCAATAAAATTACGTGTCTGCAGCGTGCTCTTGGGATCTGAATCATCTTTTTCATTAATTGCATTACAATAAAATAAAAGGTCCTTTGCATTTCCCCATAACCACTGAAGTATTGTGCCCTGTTCTAAGGGCAGCTTTTCTTAGTAGAAGGTAGTGGTAACTTTTCTTGCAATCAGATGCCCGCAGCATCAAAAAGATGAATTTTTGTCTTTTCCTGCAGTGAGGAGGGCACAAGAAGTGCTCTCCTCCGAGCTTAAGTGCCCTTATAGCTGGTCAGTCATTTAAAATCCAGCCCCCCCACTGTTCATATCAACTTGTGCTAGTCATGCACAAAAAAAAAAAAAAAAAAAAAAAAAAGAGTCTGATAAAATGCTTTTAGTTTTATAAGATTATTTAGATCTGCTTTCACTTCATGACAATGGATTATGTTGTAAGGAAAATCTCCATGAAATATGAAAATGGATATCTTTGCTTTTAAAGGCGCAAATAAATACTGAGTCATGAAACTGGCAACTCAGAGGAACTACATACGTGTGTGAAGCTGGATAATTAGTGTAATACCACTTAATACTAGGTTCCTAAGACTGGATTTATTTTATAGGCACAAAAGCAGATTGTAGTTCCTGAAGGTATTATAGCATGTAGTTTTGAGTAACGTGGTTATATCTCCTCCAGCACAGTATGCTTAAATGTATATTCCCTATACTTCTAATATAAACCTATATGTGAGAGGTTGCAGTGTGAGGACAGCTTGTGCCCAGTTTGATAGTGCTCTGTTCACATCCTAGGCAGGTTTTAAAGTGCATATTTAAAATATACGTGACTGAAAACACAGTCAGAAAGTCCCCACAGACCCTTCCAACTGATTTCAGACTTCATCCCCAGCAGTTTTCACCAAAAAAAAAAAAAGAGTATTGTGTGTTTTCCTTTGTTGAATTAAGAAGAGTTTTAGATTAGTCAGACTTTGATTTCATAACCTATGTTGGGTTTTTAATGAAGCATTCTTTGAAGGTGATCAAGGCATTTGGTGGTGTCGTCGCTGATAATGGTCACTAGAGGAACAGCAGCAAGTTGTTGCAGAAATTTTAGTGAGATGGTCCTTCATGAGGAAGGACCCCGTGCAGGACCTGCAGGGCTGGTGCTCCTCAGGGTTGACCTGGCAATCTCCTGCCCCATCTGGTATGTCATACTTGACTCTGGGTAAATCATTTCACACTTTGTGTTTTGATTTCAAAATCTAAGCAATGTATAGGTGATAAAAAGCATGAATGTTTGGAGAACACAAGGAAAAGAATCATTGTAGGAGCCCTGAGAAGTGACCCCAAATGCCAGCCTGCAAAACACCATTTTCTCCCCATGGCTGGTAGGATGAGTCCCCGCAGATCATCCAGAAGTAGTTTTCCATTTTCTCATTTGCATCTACCTGGGGTTTTCTACGTAAAAAAACCCCAAACTTGTTGCTGACTCCAAAAGTCCTATTTGGAATAGACAGGCTTTATCTTCTTTAGTCCTTCTGCTGAGGGTTCTCTCCGATTGCTTTGCTCATTTGTTTCCGTTATCATCAGTGGGAAGGGGCTCTTTTAAAACCAGTCTTGAGCACAAAAGAGGCTGGTCTAAAGGCTTTGCTACCGCCCCATCTCTCTTCCCTTAAGAGCAGGTCCTTCGCTACAGGTAAATGTGTCTTCACCTAACTCATGGAGCCAGATCTTCCAGTCTGTAGGTACTCTTCCCATTGCTCAAGAGGAGCAGGTGCCCGTAAACTTGGCCAGTCTGTGATTTACAGCACTGTCTTTAAATTTCAGTATCCTCTCTGATTGTTCTGTACTGGCCAGGATGATAAGGTAGGCCCCATAATGTAGTAACTCATTTAAAAACCAAGGATTAGGGAAAGAAAAAAAGTCCATGTACATATGTACCTGGTTGTGTTTGGGTAATTCCTGCCACAGCAATGTATAGATAATTTACCCGTGTTTCTGTATCTCTCAGCTGACAGAAACCTTTTGGCAACTCAGTGTTTGCAATGTAGTCTCTGAGAGCAGCGGGAGACTCAAAAAATGAGAAGATATTCAGAAGAAACTTGTTGATTAATTTGGTTAGTTCGTAGCCTGCTTATTTTTTCAAGCAAGCCTGTTCCCCAGCTGGTCCTCAGAATCCTTCTGGGTTACATTATTTTGGGAAGAAATTCCATGTTCAAAATGAGATCAAAGAAAACGTACACGGCGTGAAGGCACAGAGTGGTGTTATAAACTGTGTTTGAACCCCAGCTTCTTATTCTTAAGGCAAGAAAGGCTTTGTGGTCAGGAATGTTGAGGATATTGTTAACTTGGACATGTTGCAGCCTCTGTATTTTTGTGGGATACATCTACTGCAGGAAGTGTGACTAGCTTTGCATTTGACCCAAACAAGAAAATCACTTTTCTCGTGTAGCTGAGTAAATGCAGAAGAAGCCCCTTTTTCAAATCTGCTATTTCCTGACTTTTTTTTCTTTTCTTTTAAACTTTAGGTTTGTCTCAATTATAGCTTTCTGCTTTTATTTTCCTTTCGGAAGGCAAAGGGCATCCTTCCTTGCCTGTGCACACAAAAAAGCTACCTTGAGCAGATTAAATCACTTGCAAATTTCAGCAGCTTTGCCAGCAAATTTTGGAAGGTCTTTGTGCCGTACGACGCCTGCAGGCTGGTGGCATTTGATAGCTCCCAATCACTTGGTCTTCTCAGGCGAACAAATAACGTCTGTGTGTTTTGACCAGAGGCATTTTGCTTGAACCGTGGTGATGAAATACTTACTGAAATGCAGATTAATTCTTTTTAGCCATCTATAGTAATCTTATTCAAAAAGTCATGCACGAAGTAAGTTTTTGACAGAAGTGATCCAGAGATGAGATACTATAATGTAACTCTTCCTTCCAAAACTTCTTTCCCTGCAGCTGGTACAATGAGCACCTCCTGGGCTCAATACAAATGCTTTTCCCTCTTCTACAGGATGCTGTTGAGAATCTGAACTCCTTGGTGTTCACCAAAAAGGTCTCTGATCTCTTAACAGAGTGTTCAGGAATCTAACCGGTTAATTTATTCCCATTTTAAGATTGGGAGAGAAAAGATGCAAACTTTACTGGAATATTTCATCTGGAATGAATCATAGAGTCATAGAATCTTTCCGCTTGGAAGAGACCTCCAAGATCATAAAGTCCAACCAAGCACTGCCAAGTCACCACTAAACCATATCCCTAAATCTTGAAATCGGTTTCCAGGTTGTGACCAGTCATTACCTGAATGCTGTCTGGTGTTTTTCAGAGCAGTTGTGATGGGGTTTACGTATGATAATAAAATGATTGACAGTGAAAGGTAGGGGTTAATCAGAATCTGGCATAAATTTGATTTTGGGGGTACCCTTATCTCGTGTTTAAGCTGCTGTAGTAAATATCTTGTTTATTTCATTATCTTTGAGCTGCCCTTTCCCTACTGGTTTTGAGTTTTTCTAATTAGAAGGGTTATTTCAGTGAAAAGAGTGATCTCAGACCTTTGTGAAATTTGCTGCTAGTACAAATAATGGTAAATCTGAAATCACTTATTAGACAAGAAGTTGTTATGGCAACTCAAGATGGCTGGCTAATCAGAGAGTGAGATCAGTTTTTATTTACAAGCATAATGAGCAATTAAGTTTGAGCAGCTGTCAGACTTGGAAAGTGATTAAAGTTCAGCAAACAACCCAAATGGGTCAGTTTTCAGTTCTGGTGGTTTCTGACATCGCAGCTTCATCATGTGTGGGTTTTACCTACTGTAATTAAAACTGCCTTTAAAATCCCCATCTCTGCCAATGACTTGGCATAGCCAGCGAGTAATGAAAAATCCCTCTTCCGACCACGTTCCGTAAAGGGTATGCTGGCCTTGAGTCTTGCTGCAGCTAATGAGGTATTTCATAGACTCATTGACTGGTTTGGGTGGGAAGGGACCTTTCGAGCTCATCTCATCCAACCCCCTTGCAGGGAGCAGGGACATCTCAGAGCTCAGAGTCCCGGCCAAGCTCCCCTGCAATGGTGCCAGGGATGGGGCAGTGACCACCTCTCTGGGCAACCTGGGACAGGCTGTCATCACCCTCACAGTCAAAAATTTATTCCCTCTCTCTAGTCTAAATTTCCTGCTTTTAATTTAAAATGATCACCTCTTGTCCTGACACAGGCCCTGCTAAAAAGATTATCTCCATCTTTTTTTATAAACCCCCTTTAAGTCCTGAAAGGCCATGATTTGGTCTCTTTGGAGCCTTCTCTTCTCTAGGCTGAACAACCTCAACTCTCCCAGCCTGGCCTCACAGCAGAGGGGTTCCAGCTATATTTCTTGTAGCATCCCTTAAAGCAAAACTTAGCTTGCACACTGGCTTGGAGAATCATCTCCAGGCCGTTGCTGATCACCAGGAGAGAGCTGAAGTGGTGCAGCCTTGTTCAGGCAAGCTTTACACCTCTGAAGAGCAGCACTCTTTCATAAAAGGCATCATTATGCTGTTGTTGGTTGCTTAGGAAGCTGCTGCTGGACTCAGAGGAAGGATGTGCTCAGTGTAATGAACATAAAACCCCAAAGAAGCTGAGAAAGTCTTGATACACCCAGATGGGAATGCCCAGGAGGGGCTCCCCCCAGCTGGAGCTGGCGAAGCTGAGTTGTTGAGCTGGCATTACTGGTTCTCAGCACCTTCCCAAGCAGAAGCAGTGACAGCAGCACCTATCAGTGTCACACTGCCAGAAAGGCTTTGTATTGATTACTCGGTCTCCTGTGAAATCTCCTGTGTGGTTGATAAACCAGCTGTAAACAGTGGAGACCAGAGAGCTGGTAGATACCAGAAGATCTTCTGTGTTCACACTCGGAAGCTCCCTTCCCATCCATACTCTGCAGTCTGCATGCACTAGATCAGCCCTTTTCATTTGCTAGGATTTGCTTCCCTGCTGTGTGTGGTAAATAAGCCAAATTGTTTATAAACCCTGATCAAAATCTGTGTTGTAGTTAGAATTTGAATGGCCCAAGGACCAATATAGTTATTTTCCAAAAGCATGCTGCAGTCCCTTGGTCATTTACATTGTTTTTAAATTTACCACATTAATAATATCATATAATAAGTAATTTAGGTGATTGCAGTGGAATGTGAAATGTATGGGGACGGTTCCTGACCTGAAGGACTTACAAAGACTAGATAACACAAGTTAGTGAACGGGCAAATTAAAACAACAGCCTCAGAAACAGCCATACTTGATCTAAACTCCTGGTATTTACATTTTCTATTTATCAGTCATTTTCAGGCTTAGCTACAGCAACAGCACTTGTGAAAGGGCTGTAGAAATGGAACCGAATTTTTAATGGGGTTATTGGAAACCAAGCAATCCGCATTTCTCAGCCTGGACGGGATGGAATTGCACACGTGTGTCTTGTTAATCCTGTTGCCTGATTTGCACTCAGGTTTTCCGAGAAGATCCTTTGGAAGTGTTTAGCTGCTAAGCTTTTGCAGGCATAGCAAGCTTGGCTTGGTGGAGCGGGCAGCTGGCCATGGAGCCCTTCAACAATAAGCAGCGTTGGCAAAACTGATTCCTGTTACCTCATGGAACAGGAGCCAGCTCTCCCCTCTTCCCATGGCGAAAACGCTTAGTGCGTTCCAGACGCTGATCTTCAAACCACGGAGCTACTGGAGAGTTGGAATGGGATTGGAGGTAGCTGCCTCCTGCACAGCCCTGCTGTCATCCTGTAGAGCCGGGTGAGGGAAGGCTGCAAAACTGAACAGCAAACTGAAGCATTTCACACTTGGAAACATGAGCTGTCAGTCCTCAGAAGCTGCCCACTCCTCAGTGTCTAGTTCACTTCGACACGTGGGATCGTTGTGGGTTTTCCAGCGGACGCAGCTCTCGCTGTGGTGGTTGGAGATAGAGAGGAGAGCTGGGTGTGGGAACGTGCATGTGAAATTGTCTACTGCCAGAGTTGTTTGATTTGATCTAAAACACATTTTAATTATCTTGTATACTCAAAAATCTGCTGTGCCGTGCTGCAGCTAAGGAGGAAACTTGTAGCAGCTTTCCTTATAGCAAGGAAAGATTTTGCCTTTTTTTCCCTCATTAAATGTAATGAGCATTTTCAGTGTATTTTAAGCATGTGAGAATGTGGGCAATTGACTTTAGGAGTAACCTGTAAAAAAAAAAATATAAATACTCCTAACGTAGGAGCCTGATGGATTATCTTTGCCTTACAGTTTGTTTGCAGCAAACAACACGTTCCAAGTGAGTGGGTGGGAGGGGGAGTTTTAAATATATGGGGATGGATTTTTAGAGTTTGCAGCTGACGTGGATTAAAAATTCTTAAAACATTTCATCCATGAAAGGCAATTAGTTTTGTTTTATGAATATGAAAAGCACGTAGCTTGTAAGTACTGGAGTGAAGTCCCAAGTGAGTTATTAGAACTTGCTTTACTCGTGTAGTACAAAATTAGCCATCAAGAGCTGATAGATTTCAAATATAGCTCACTGACACCCTGATCATCCATAACTTTTCATAAAGACTTTTTTTCGGTCGCACCTGTAATTACTGGATGCTGTTGAGTCCGGAAATGGGGCAGCTAGTGACAGAACAGGACATCTTCTGGCTCTTGATGCCACTCGCAGGACTCTGTGCAGCCAGGATGTCAATCGTGATACGCGCTGCCCGCGGTTCTGGGTGGTAAAACTGCGTCTGGGTGGGTAGAATATTCCTCTTTCTCACTTTTACCACCTGGTAGTGTCTTACTGGGCTAATACATTCTTCCACTTCATATGTGGAGTATTGTTTTTCTGCATTTTGGGGGGGGAATGTTTTTAAAAAGCAATTTGCAACAGTTTATTTAAGGAGCTGTCATCCTGGTGTTCCGTGTGACTCTTATAAATAACAGATCCGCTGTAATAGAGCCTTTAGGCACACTTGTTAACAAAGAAGTGGAGAAATAAATCACTACTTTCAGCTGCCCTTTCTCTCAGATTTGCAAGTTAAGGCAGAGAAAATGAATGGAATCTGCTCCTTTTTTTTTTTTTAGCAATTGTTTTTTGGCATTGAGACAAATTCATGTATATGTATTAGTTGTTTAAGAGCTTTTTTGGAATATTGAGGTTGTAGTGAGTTGTCTTTTGGGTGAGACAAACTTCTTGGATACTAAGGGGTCTTTGGAAGAAGACTATTTTTTTCTTTTTTTTTTCTTTTTTGGTTTTTTTGGATGAGGGAGAACCAAAGACTCAGCTGTTAAGAAATTTTGTATTTCTAGTGTTGGTGCACAAGCATTATTGATCCAGTAGGTCAGTGTTTTAATACCAGAGATTCTCAGTTAAAGAACTGGTGGCCCCAGTTAAGGAACAAGATAGTCCTACCTTCCCAATCATCTAAATTCATCAAAGAAATTAAAGTAGTATCACAGAATCCCAGAGTGGTGGGTGGTGGAAGGGAGCTCTGGAGATGCTCTGGTGCCACCCCCCTGCTCCAGCCGGCAGGGTCACCCAGAGCAGGGGGCCCAGCAGCACAGTATCCAGGCAGGTTGGGAATCTCTTCAGAGAAGGAGACTCCACAACCTCTCTGGGCAGCCTGGGCCAGGCTCCCATACCCTCATACCAGAGAAGTTTTTCATTATGTTCAATATAAAAACTCTTTGGTGAGTAAAAGGCTACAAACCAAGTTCTGCCTGTGGCAGTGACTAAATGCCAGTGCAATTTGGTGCATGTCACTGGCTGCCTTGCTATGCTCAGGGGAGGAGGAGATTTGGTAACCATTCCAAAGCAGTGACCTGGTTAAACAGTCCTGTGCTGATAAATTCTCCTCTACAGAGCCATGTGGACAAGTCACAGCAGTCGCCGTCCAATTCAGAACAGGCAAATCTGAGGGAGAACATTTTATCACTCAGAAGGTTTTAATTTATGCTCTTGTGCCTCTCATCTAGAGAAGAAAGATGGACACTCGGAGTGTGATAATATTAGACTAGTGGAAGTGCTGCCTAATAGATCACAGATGTTTGCGAAGTGGTGAGCCATCATCTCCGCCGATACGCAAGCACGGGGGGACAGTCTGTCATGAGATGTGACATGTCATAAAGGAACATTGATTTGGCGCTCCCCTGCAGTAAATCACGCGGTAAACATCTCCATTCGAATCCATTAAAATCCATTAATACAGGACGTGTATTTTCAAACTGCTTTGACATTTCTGATTGAAGGCTTTAGCGTATTGATTTCTGACGCGAGCGGATCCTTGTTTTGTCAGCGGTAAAGCGGCACCATCCTTGGGTGTCGTGGGTTTGCAGCCAGGTGGGAATCTGGCCAAGGTCACTGCTGAGAGAGAGGGGAAGAAACGTGCGGCACAGGCTGAGTTTTAGGGAAAAGTGCCTCTGAATCATGCAAATGGCTTGATGAGCTGGGAGCTGCTGCCGTGTGACCTAGCTCTGAAGGACAGCTATTTACCATACATGGGTCAACACGGTAGCTTTAATGAGCCTAGACTGCATAGGAGGAAGTTCCGATTGTTGGGGTTTTATAAAGCTATATGGAATGAGTAAGTCAGGGGAGAGGGGGAGTGGGTGCGGATTTCACTGTGTTTTGAAAAGGAACAACTTCTATACACATGCCATTCAGCGGAGCGCGCTGTCGGCAGCGACGCTTTCTGCTGACGGGGGAACTTCAGGGGGAAGATTCATAACAAAAGTCTTTATTGTAGAGAAATACACCGTTCTGCTTGGGATTCAGATTCCAAATGCTTTTAAGGACTGTGACTAAACCATCATTTGTGCCTGAGATGAGCGGCATCTGAATACAGAAGCTGCCTGGACTAGGTTGCTCTGTTAGGCTGTTTCTATGCCATACAGTGGTCTAGTACTTGAAGGTCCCTCTGGTTTTACAACCTGCAAATGCATCAAGACCTATGAGATGTGATGAATTGAGTCAGACTGCTATGCTCCCTTGCCTCCTCTTTATTATTATAAAGATTTCTGGTTTGTTTTTCATTTTTGGTCAGGTGAAGTGAGTACGAAAGAAAAATCTTCTTTGTTGTATGGCCATTAATATTTGTTTAATATGCATTAATCCCTTCCCCTCAGTCTGCCGCTGAAACTGCTGGGCTGCTATGCCCAGCAAATCAGCTGTAGTTTCCTGCTCCTGAGAGGCTGAATTTGTGGGAGATGCTGGACAATGTCTTCCCTGTAGTGTATCTAAATCACAGGAATGTTTGTAGCATTAACTATAAATACCATACGGTCTTTAAAAAGGCACAATAATTGCTTATTACATGTGCATGATGGCTGGTAAGTGTGGCCTGGAAGGCACATTTGAAGAAGTTTGGCATTTAGGTGGCTGCTTCAAAAAGAAGAAAACCTGAAAGTTAATTGGAGAAAATGACATTTCCCAGTTTACCGCTGGGCCTTCAACCGGCATTCAAGCTAAATGCTCATTATGATGTGCGTGTCCACAGCTTCTCTTGTTATTTTATTTTAATGTAGACTCCGCTGTCATTACAAACTCTGGTTATTCATTTATTCAGCACCAGAAACTTTCACAAAACAATGAGTCGGGAAGAATTTCAATGTAAACATAGCTAAAATCAATTGACAAATCACCACGGTCGAACTGGGTGACCAGTGCCACAGCAGAACAACCCAAATCACGTCCTTCTGCAACGCCTCGCGGTTCAGCCCGAGCCCGTCTGTTCTAGCTGACTGGCTTTTTCTTTGGAAGTGTGAGGCTCAGCATTTTCAGAGCAGTGTGAAATAAGGAATGTAGAAAAAGGACTTGGAGCAGTGAGGTGGCTAATTGAAAAATGCTATTGGAGCTCTGCTTTCTAACAAAGAAACCGGCAGGATTTTAGGAGTAAGTCACTTCCTGGTTGAGTTCTGATCTTGAGTTTTGAATGAGTCACATTTATTTTTTAATAGCAGTGTTTTGATAAAAAGGAACAAACCTCCTGTTGGTTACCATAATGTGCAAGTGCCCGTGACTGTCTTTCTAAAAGCAGATATAGAGAAAGCAAGAACACACTGTTATGTCCTGGAGTGTCCAACAGGGTTATCCTAGTGCTGTCTTTCAAGTGAGATGTCTTGAACTCAACAGCCATGTGAACGCTGAGGATCTTCAATCTTATCTTCATCCCACTTGGACAGCTGAAAAAATGTCTCCGTGGTCTCTGTATGGTCTTTCCCTGGGTCCTTCTGACGGTGCTGTGCAGGTCATCGATGATTAGTTGAATCCAGGAGTAGCAACTGCAGCCACAGAACATAATGATGCTTTAGAGCAAAAAAAAATTCTATAAGCTCCAGCTCAGAGGAGAGATGTTATCGTCTCATTCAACAGCTTATCTTCCCCTGTGAGCTATCTTGTGTGTTTTGCATTGCCTTCCAAAACATTTTCTTTTTTTTTTTTCCTGAAAGACCTTCATCCATTCTATAAAAGCATTTTGCATCTGAGCTCAGCTCATGGCTCTTGCTTCTGAGAGAGCTCCGCTGCACCCAAGGGAGGGGGCCCAGCAGGATGGAAGGAAACGCCAGCTAATACCAGGGCTTCTTCTGTTCCCTCTCACACATTATGCAGAGTGAAATATAACACATCTGACTGTTTGATTTGCTCATTCCAGTCTCAGAGCACAGCTGGTAGGCAGGTGGACTCTTTAAGAGGCAAGACAAAGATCTAAGATCCCGCGGTCTTCTGAACTTCCGAGCAAAAATAAAAAGAAAAATGTGGTTTGAACACTGAATGCTGTTGGAGGGGAGAAATTTGGAATGGGAACTTGCTTGCTTGCTTTTGTATCTCTCTGATACAGTGCATTGGGGTGCATGCTTCTTGCATAAGGTGATTTTTTTTGTGCGCATAATTCTTCCTAAACGTATGAATCAAGAGTCTCTGAAGCAACATCTGGAGAAGTCCCAAGGGAGAAAACTGTGTTCATTCACGAGCTTTTAGTATTCAGACACCAAACAGGGTGGTTCTCCCATTCTCATTTAATGTAGCTCATTCTCTAGCTAGTATCATTTCCCTTTTCTTCCAAGAATGTTAAACAGCACCACAATCACTTCTGGGTACTTACAGATAGACTTTTCAAGGAGATTTCTACACTGGTTATGCCTGTTGTCATCGTTCAGCTAGAGTAGCTGTTCTTGATGGAAGCATCAGACCCTTTTTCAGTCTTGGCTGCATGAACATAGAATCATAGAACCATTTTGGCTGGAAGAGACCTTTAAAATCATCAAGTCCAACTGTTAACAACATGGATATGGATGTAACAACCATCCAATGTGGCTAGGGTATGTCAGTTAAATAGTGCAGTCACAATCCTAAGGAAAATCTTCAGGCTGTCTCCAGCAGCAGGTTCAGTATAATGGTCAGAGATGAGCACTGGGAGGAGGAAGCTGGGAAGAGCGAGGAGTTCTGCTTTATCTCATCCATGTGTGAACAAAGTCGAGCATCATCAACATTGAACGGTAACTTTGAAGCAAAAGTAGCATGGACTGAAAAGAGCTGCGAGAGCCATTTCTTGAGGACAACCAATGTTAGGATTTCTTTGGTAGGTGGCTTTAGAGCTGAGTTCAAGTTAGGTGGTAAAAATTCTTCTGTTTTCTCCCTGCATTTGAAAGAGCATTCCTGGCTTGCCCTGCATGGCTGGTTCATTGCGGGGGGGTTACACAGGCATTTCTGACTTGACTTCCTTGTGGTGGCCTCTCTCAAGTCAGAGCAGGTGTCTTGGGAAGAGGCTTGACTGGGGGTGTGTGCGCCGAGACTGTTTACACCAAAAACATTCCGCCACCAAACAGCACCTTCTGAATGCCTTAAAATGTAGATGATTTGAGCGTGAGCAGGGAAACACTGCTATTGCCCTTTGGCAGAGTGTGGAAATGTGGCCCGCAAGAGTTGGATCTCGGGGGGAAGGTGTGAATGAAAAAATAGCATGATTTTTTCTCCTTTTCTTTGCAGACTAGAGATAAGTTAATGCTTGCGTGTGCTCACGCAGTGTCCAAGGTCTGCAGCGCATCAGGCCTGGAGAGCCAGATTGTCTTTCTTTCTACCAGAACATTTATGCTTTAATTTGGGAAACGTGGTGGGAACCGATAGCATCTTGTTTCCGAGAGAGACTTTCTGATAATCTCACTGGTGATACCACGTCTCTGTGTGAGACTTTAGCTCCCGGCCCGTGCTGCGGCGACGGAGTCGGCAATAACACAGCGCTCGGCGTTGCTCTCGGGTCAGGAGCTGTGCAAGGCACCCTTGGCACCCCAGCTGGGAGTTGCCAGCCCTTTTGTTACTCCATTAAACCAGACCATAAACCCTTCAGCTCAGCTCAGGGAGGGGCAGGAGAGACTCTGGCTCATTGCCTTTTCCCTCGTTTGATTTTAACATTTCTTATGTCAGCCTGGAATCCTTTGGTCGCGTTCCAGAGTCCTTGTGTGAACCAGTGCCATTTAGATGCCTTTTAATGAGGTTGAAAGAGCCTGAGGAACTGGTGATTTTCTTTTAAAGAGGATTTGCATGATTTTCCTGCCATTCCTCTGCAATTCTGCGATAGTTTTCAAAATCTCTTTCATCTTGTTAGTCATATCTATCTGCTGTTTGAGGAGAGGCCTCAGAGAGATGCATGGCTTCCAAAATGTCCATTAAGTACTGGACAGGTTGTTGAGTATTTTGAATTTACTGGATCTGTCGGGCAGGGATTCTCTTACAAATGAGTGCAGGCAGAGCTGTTTCACCAGAAATCCAGAACTACAACCTGCTGAGGTTTGGTTCTGGAAGTGCTCTACAGCCTTTCAATTCACAGCAGCGTAATACTGCTCTTCAAACAAATCCCACACTAACCCGCGTGCCTTCTCTGCAGTCAGTTAACTCCTTTCGAGCAGTTCAGAGAGCACTGCAGCAGCAAATCTGGGTCACACACCCTACAAAGGACAAACGACTACCGATGACAAGAGCTTGTGTGCTCTCTGTCGCTGAAGAAGAGACTAAAATTAGCTTCTCACTCTTGTTCGAATTAAAAATTACCTAAGGGGAAAAGAACTAATTCTCCAAAAGCCAGCTCTTATGTCTTAAACCCGCCCAGCCTCAACCACGTATTATTCCAGCTAAAGAACATAAATGCAGAATGAAAAAGGCGCTCACCAAACTTTCAGGGAAAAAACGGGATTTTGTTTTCCCTCGTGTATCTCAGAGGGGAAATAGGAATGAGGTTACTGGGGACTCCCAGCGAGTGTTCCTGAGCCACCCACCCTTCCTCCAGTGCTGCAGCAGCATCTCTTTGCACTACCATCTCCAAAATACTACCTTTTTTAGTTATGAATTAATGCTATAAACACATTTTCTCAAAATGAACCTTTACCTAAATGGCTTTTACAAGACCAATGAATGAATTGGCTGCTAGCACGACATTGTGCACAATCAGCATTTTCCACGAGCATTTATAAGCGACTAGAGCAGACCCAGTGCGTACCAATGTTGCTGAGTCGCTGCCTGATGCCAAATGCTGTCAAGAACACACACGTTTGTTAAGATAGTTTTAGATTAAGAAAACAAATCATATGGCCAGATTAAGGACTACCCTCTATTTAAGATGTAATCTCTCATATGGCAGCACTGTGCTTATAAATCCTTGGCTTTGGCGATCACCTTCTCCAGCAGAAAAGATGCAGTGATTTTTTTATACCCCTGGATATGATTTTTTTTTTATACCTCTGAATATTTAAATAAAATAAAACATTGAAATAAAATGTTGTCCTAAGCAACAAGGACTGTATGGAGGTGAAGGCAGATCCCATTCTATAGCAGTAAAGCTTTATGTACAGTGTAAGGACATAATGCAACTAAAAAAAAATATTGTTACAAGTAGTTTTGCACAAAAAATGAATTCCTGTGTCCCAGAAAACATCAAACAGCTCTGCCTGCACTCTTCCTTAGAAGAATCCCTGCCTGATGGAGCCTAAATGGAGTAAATTAAAAATACTCAGTAGTCTGCCCAGTATTTATTGGCCATTTTGAAAGCCATGCATCTCTCTGAGGCTCCTCCTTAAGAAGAAAGAGTTTTCCTTGCCGAAGTGACCTCTACCATGAAGTGGTGATGGCTGAAGAAGACCCGGAGGTGGAGATAGTCAGTGGGACCCTCTGCAGCCATCTCAGTGCCTTGCAGCACTGCTTCTTTGAGTGGGAAGAGAACTATCTCCTGTTCCATCATCTCCTTTTTCATGGTGCCCTCTCCATTCTGGAGACATGTGGCTTCTTTTCAGCACTTTCTGCTTGGATTTTGCCTAGCTGCCTGGTTGGTCTCAGCCTCCTGTCTACTGCTGTCCTTGGCAGAGCTGCTTTAGCCACAATTCTGCTGTAGACAAGGCGCTGGAACTTGAACTACCCAGACACATAGTCTTTGTCCAAATAACATCTCATAATTATGGCCTGTGGGCATCTGTATCCTCAGTCACAGTGACAGAAACGTTAATGGGAAAAACATCGACGGTAAACAGAAAAAGAGATGGGCAAAGTCCTTGGAGCCTGGCATTCTCCAGCAAAATCTGCCTTGCTCCTGGGGACAGATTGAGGTCTGATGTAAAGACAGAAGGATAGCTGGGGGAGATGGTACCTGTGGCTAGAAAATGTTTAGAAGGTTTTTTTCTTGGTTTATTTTGCATTTTAGAAATGTTTTTTGTTTACCCTATTTGCCTTCCAACGTTAGATGCCAATGATCTGTAGAGAAAACCCGGACTAATTTAGTGAAGAGAGTCACGTTTGGCTTGAAGGTCCCTTTTTTAGGTCTCTCTGGTGACAAGCTTTACGTTCAGCTCGCTAGCGTTTCTGAACGTGGGCAGGGTAATGCAGATAGGCTTTGAATGCTGCAAGTGAGAAGTGTGAAAAATTCCAGGGATGTTCTCGGCACCACTGAACAGAACTACAGTGATTTAGGAGGAAATCCCAAGGAGGAAATCGTTCTTGTCAACTGATTACTTGAAGTTATGGTTACGCTACTCTTGCAGACATCTATAAATTAACCTGCCAGCAGTTGGCATCTGCTGCTGTCACAGGGCTATAGGTCATCCTTCCCCAGGAATTTAGTCTGATGCTGGAGTGACTTACCCTGCCACGCAGGTGGTGACGGAGCATTTGGGAGTGGGGAGGAGGGCTGATTGTGCTTGGGAGATGTGTCTGTAGCCCCAGCATGGAGAGGAGAGCAGGGACGTGGTATGGGGCAGAGGGGAGCAGTGCTCAGCTCCCCCAGCAAACAGATACTGTGGGACCACAGGAGGAAAAGAGTCCTGGGCAAAAAGTGGTGCCCATGAATGATACCATGACCTGAACTGTCACATGCCAAATGTTTTCATGTGCTGGTGGTCCTTTTCAGGCTGAAATTTTGGATTTCCTTGAATTTTGTCTCCAAGTTGCTATCATTCCTCCCTCAATTCACGCGGAGGTATCATCAGGAGGTCGTGTTGATTTTGGGGAGATTTTCCTACCTCATAACTTGCCAATAGTGCAGCATCTGAGAAGTTTAAATTGGAATTAGCTGACATTTTCCTACTCTCCCAGGAGTCCCTGAAGAACAGCCCATCTATGTGGGCTGAAGGTAATGAGCTTGAGGGATAATTGATTCTGTCTGGAAACCTCTGTGCTGATCCCTAAAACCAGGAGGCAAGGTTTGACATTCCTTAAAGTCAGTGGGGACTTTTTTTTTTTCTTTTACTGGATAGTTTTGTCTCAGAGTAACTGAAGCAGGATTGAAATATGGCACCTAATCAGGAAGATGTGAAAAGATTTCTTTTTTCTTTACTTTACAGAAAAGGCCACAGATGGCTCTCTGCAGAGTGAAGACTGGACACTTAACATGGAGATCTGTGACATTATCAATGAGACAGAAGAAGGGTATGTGCTATTTCAGCAACCTTTGAAAGGTTCATGAACACCATGCGGTCGTGCTAAGCACGCGAGGAGGTGCAGCGAGTCTGGGGGCAGATGCTCGTAGTTTGAATGCAGTTTGCATATCAGCTGCTTAATTTGCCCTCTCTTTAGCCATTTCCAAAAACTATTGTGTGACACAGGACTTTCTGCGGTCGGTCTCTGCTTGGGAATGCTGGCATGAAAACCACAGTGCTGGAGAGGGTACCAAGTTCTGGGGTTCATGTTTTCAGCAGGCCTATCTCTTTGCAGAGCTGCAGTGCTATTAATTTAGCTGTCTGAACAGCGAGCTTCACCGATACATCTCCTCCAGCATCAGAAAAGCTGTGCTGCTTGCGGCTTGCAGGAGAACTGATGATCACTGGGCCTTTTGTTGAGTGGCTGTCCATCTCTCCTGCTTGATCAACGTCCTGCCTTTTTGGAGGCCACAGGCATTGCTCTGGTGTTGACTTCTGTGATATTTTGTCTCCTCACATAATTCCGTGTGACTCTAGGTTGGTTGTAGTCGAGTAATCTGAAGTTAACTCACGCGCTTACGTCCAGCTGGAGGTGGTAGAGGGTTCCTTTTCCCACAGTGTGTGGCACATGAAAAGCGTTTCTGAGCTGTCTTTTAAAACCGGTGTGTTTCTCCTCCAGTCCAAAGGATGCCATTCGAGCGCTGAAGAAGAGGCTGAATGGAAACAAAAATTACAGAGAGGTCATGCTGGCGCTGACGGTGAGTGGGGGCAGGCTGGAATGCCTCCAAAGGGCAGAACCCTTTTCTTTTGCCACTTTCCATTTTCTGGCACTCTCCTGAATGCACACACTAGTTGCTTTAACAGCCACTGCTCTGCCCTTTTCTTCTCCCCAGTTGCCTCCTCACTTCCTTGGGGAGAGTTGCTGGAAGCTTTGCATAGTGTTTTTCTGACTCAATAGATTTCTGCTTTTTTCGAGGCTCTTATTCAACCCAAGTACTAACAGAGGAAAGTTAAAGGAGCCCAAATGGATCTGTGTACCCTTTGGGGTTTTCCCTTTCATCTCTCTGTGTCCAACCATTTCTCCACTCCCAAGACAACAGCTGTGGGCATATCTGCAAGTGAGGATGATGAACTTGCCGTATTTTCAGCTTCCTAAGTAGCTGATGCACAATTTCCCTTGTGAATGGGTCTCTGTAGAAGACTCGCATTAATTTATGCTGATCTAATTTCACTCAATAAAGTGTAAATTATATTCGGTGCGTTTCGGCAGCGCTGCGAAGGTGTGAGATAATTTGCCAGTGACCTTTCCTCGCGCTGCCTTTCGGGAGGGGTTTCCCGGGTAATGCGGCGCTCCCGGACACACGGTGCTGGGCAGGCTCAGCACCCCAGCAGTCTGAGGAATGAGCAGCTCTAACTAGATGGAGTTATAGTGCCATGGGTAGGTGATCTGTATGATTCTTTCACACAGCTCTGGTTGCATCTCCCTGACGAGGCGTGACTGTACTTTCTGTCTTCTTGCCATTTCCTATCCCGGCTTGTCATTTTGACAGATTACCAAAGACCAAACCATGAGATTATCCATTGTGCAGGGAAGAGCAAAATTCATCAGGAATGAGGCCGTGTCATCATGGCTGATGAAAGTAGCTGAAGTCGGAGAGTAATTACAGACTCCTCAGATGCAGAGTCACAGTGGTTATTAGGCATGGCCGTGAGGAGAAGTGACGTGTTGGATTTATCTCCATGCTAATCATGTTCTTCAGAGGAAAAATCAACAGCTGTTCTTCCATGGCAGTTGAATGGCAAGTGGAAGGTGCCTCTAGCTAGGTTGCAGGGGGAAAATGTGTCAAAGTATAACCTGTCACAGCATTCACAAGGGAGTGTTTTGAATGAGTGAAGATCATTCACCTGAATTCCCACATCTAAAACATGGCTTATAGCTCAGAGCAACCGGGTCCAGCTGTGTTCCAGGTACACAGGAAATGGTGGAGTGCCACAGCACGGTAATATCTCACTGTGACAGGATGGCCTCTGTCTTACCTGCTCCTGATGTGATGCTTTCTACTGAGCTGTTCAGCTGCTCAGGTTGGAAAGTTCTGCTTTGAAGAGGAAAGAAACTTTATATTTCTTTACCTTGAAAAGAGGCAAAGGGGAGATCATAAAAGTGCCCAGGATGTTCATGGTGGGTGAGGTATTTCTAAACGTGTGGGTCAAGAGGAAGCTTTTTGGTAAAACTGGGGCAGAAAAGAAGAATGAAGATTTATCAGTGTAATTTCTCCTCTATCTTCTCTCCCTCCCATCAAAACTTTTAAAATAAAAATAAATAATTCAAAACCCAACCACATAGGTGCTGTGCATGTGATCAAGCTTTGCTCCAACGATGACTGGGGTTTTTTTGTGTTTGTGTGTTTGTGTAGGTGTTGGAGACCTGTGTGAAGAACTGTGGCCATCGCTTTCATGTCTTAGTGGCAAACCGTGACTTCATAGATGGTGTTCTGGTGAAAATCATCTCACCCAAGAATAATCCCCCCACTATTGTACAGGATAAAGTCCTAGCGCTGATTCAGGTACGCAGCTTGTCTCTGCTTCCATATGTTGCTGCCTGAAAGAAGGACTGTCTGCTTCAGTGCTCCGTGTCACTAAACATGCTGTCATCATGAAAAATGTGGCAAGTTCTTTATATATAAAAACAAACCCTATATCCAGCTTGGCAGGGAAGAGCAGACAGGCACATGTGTAGAGATTTTATCCAGGGAGTAACGTCTGGGTTCTAGTTAGGGAAGTACCACTCTCCTCTGAAACGAGAGGACTTACTAAAAGATAAATGGTGGGCTTTGCTATTTCACAGTCACATCTAGAAGCTGGAGACCTGCTTCAGTGATGGGCTTGTCATCTGAGGCCAGATTATTTTAGAGGATCGTGCTTTTGCTGTGAGTTCCAGAACACTTACCTTTCTGTGTCTGTTTCCCTGACTGTAAAATGGAGCCTTTTCCCTCCATTAGAAAGCATTCAGAATTCCTTTTAAAGATGCTTATAGAAAAGTAAATGACCGTATAGGAGGTAAAATGGTTTTGGTGTCTTTTCTCTAGTGATTGTGCACTGTCAGGTCCTTGCCTGCAGTGGGGAACTTCAGACCTAGGCCTGTCCGTTGCTTCTCCTTCTGTGCAACATAACAATAAACAGCCACGTTAATTCCACAAACCATTAGCAACACATGAGGAAACACTGGTGCCTGCCTGGAGGAAATCTGACAATTATAGGAAGCTTTATCACTAAGCTCCTACAGGCAATTGCATACACCAGAGACGAAAAGACACTGCGTATTTAAAATGATATAAACCTGCTGCAGTGTTTCTTGTGGGAAGGGATTTACAAATGCACTGCAGAGTTTTCCAAATAGACTTCTCATTTTTGTGGCAAAGCACACAGTTGAATTTCTCCTGGTTTATTTGTTATCTGGATACGCAGATAGGACATCGTTAGAGCGTGACAAGGTAAATAACTGATTTATGAACAAGAAATAGGCCGAGTAGGGGAATTAGGTGGGCATTGTACTGGGAGCTGTGGGGTCCCTTTATTTCTGCTCTCTGATCTCAAGGCTTTTTTAAAAAATAGCAGAAAATGAATAAAATTATTAAAAGCAATTCTTGTGCGGCTGACAGG
Source organism: Megaceryle maxima (assembly GCA_024605025.1). Classification (NCBI taxonomy): domain Eukaryota; kingdom Metazoa; phylum Chordata; class Aves; order Coraciiformes; family Cerylidae; genus Megaceryle; species Megaceryle maxima. Next base: position 42,029 of record JANHGN010007563.1, on the reverse strand, counting down.
GCCCTCAGGTGTCTGCCTGCTCTGGTGGGAGTAGCCATCAGTGCAACCAAGATGGAAGTGTTTGTAATGTAACTAAAAAGCCTCAGTCTGAGTGAATTCAACAGAACTTTATCTGAGTAGACTTAGTGCAGTAGAGCTAAAAGCCTCACTCTGGGTACTAAATGCCTGTTGGTATAAAAAGCCTGAGAATGACGGAAGTTGCCCGTGGGTGGGTTCTGTTAGTGTCTCTTTAGCTGGAGGTGGTAAGGGACTTTGTTTTCCAGATTGCCTGACAAGTTTGGAAAAGGGATTGCAGTCACTCATCTCAGGTGCCCTATGGACACACACACCTAAAATAACCCACATGTCAGGACCACTTTTCTCAGTTTAGACTCTGCTCTCTAAAGCTCCCTGCAGTTGGAGTTAACTCTGTTCCAGGCAGCTGATCTCTCCTCAGCTCTGCTCCTCTAACAGTATTTATCCCCTTCTGTGGGCTTTTTACAATTTGATACCAGGGAATTAATAAGAACAGAAATGAGATGATAAATAGTGCTTAGAAGCCTGGAAAAAAAAGCTGTACACATCTTCAGCCGTACAGCTCTTGTGCTCCCGGGCCTTTCTGCAGCAAGGGTAGATGACTTTGCCATCCGATTTTCTTATCTAGAGACTTGACTGGTTTGAGATACTGAGCATCTTGTGTCTCACCTTTTCAACCTATTTCCCAGTGTAGATGATTGAACATGTATTATGTATTGCTTATCCTTCCTTCTTCACCTTGCTAAAAGGCCTTGAAAATGTTCGTTATTGCCATGCCTCTGGTGAGGACTGGGATGTCACCTCAGAGCTCATACCACCCTACTGCTCAGTAGCTGACCACTGTCATCACAGATGAAGCATGGAGAGACATTCAGTGGCAGGGCAAATTCTTTTGAGGACACGTGTGTTAAAGTGTCTGACACAATTTGGCTTGGGATGGTCACTGATTGAGGGGCCGGATTTGTAATAGTATTTAAAAACCTCTTTGGAGACACTGAGGTGTGAAGTGGGATTTATAAATCCAGCATCCTTAGGTATCTACCTTTCATAGTCTGGCCCAAAGTATTAGATAGTCTGAATTCAATCTTGCCTCTGCCATATGCTGTTTGGACAATGGACGAGTCTCCTAAGCTCTGTGTGTAGCTCTGTATCTGTAAGGCAGAGCTAATATTACTGTTGCCCAGTTGGATTGTAAGCTGCCTAGGACAAGGATTGTCTTACAATGGGTGTAAACAGCACTTAGGACAATAGCCCCCAGTCCTGCCTGTGACCTCTGAGACACACTAATGTAGATAATGCTCCCAGCTCAGGCAAAGAAGAATACAAATGAAAGTGTCTCCTTTCTCCAGGGAAGAGAGTTGCAGAAGATGGAATATATTAAAAAAGTAGAGTGCAAATGAAGTGAGTTCACTGTCATTAGTGCCTACAACAAAGTCTAGAGGAAGCCAGTGGAACAGGGGATGCATTAATACATTCTCCTGGACAAACAAACCTCATTAAAAGCTGGGGGCAGCACATACTTTTGCCTTTAATTTCTTTTGAGTGATGATTAAATCCCTTGCCTGACATTTTTCACTCTTGCTCACAAATAGAGTTGAAGTGGGCAACACCATTATGTAGAAGCATCATTCAGATGACTTCTTATGTAAATTGAAAATGCAGAGAAAGTGCAAGGGTAGAGTTACTTGTACAGTCAATACCTCCATCAGAATTGGGGCTGGTTTGGAAGGTCAATGCCAAGGAAACAGAACGGCTGTTTGCAGTCAGAGCTCTTTTCTCTGGCTCAAATAGGGCTGTTTGGACTTGCACTGCATCAGCACAGTTGATGCAGTTAATTTACTCTTAACAAAGCTGAGAAGCAAACCCTGAATTGTTAGCTTGCAACAGATAATGAATTGTCTCCTGGGCACGTAGAGTAGGAAATGCTCTTTCTTAGAACCAAGCAGAATAGGAATGTAAGCTAAATATTAATATTATTTCTTATCTTGTTTTGCTAGCTTTGATTTCTCTCCTCCCAAATATAAAAAGTGGTTAAAAACAGCTTTCAAAGTAAAAATAGTCAAAGAACTAGTGTAAAAATGATGACTAAATGAATTAAGTTCAGAGCCCCCACACATGTCTCGCAGTAGTTCTGGCTCCAGCACGCTGATACCTCACATATGTGGGGGTTTGTGGAATGCTTCGTTTTTAATTGAGTCATAATATTTCATTTCTTCTTTCCTCTAAATGTTTAATACTTGGCTAATTTCCAGCAAAAGTGAAAGGGAGGTGGAGTTTCTCAAGATACTCCACTCCTTGCAGCTTCCTGAGTCCAGGAGGGGAGGCTGGCTAGCAAAGAGAAACTCCTGGTACTCCCATGGAAGAAAAAGCTCAAACGTGAATTGAAATCTTTGTAGGCACCAGAGAATTCATACAGAAGAGATATTAGGAGTGTTCTGGCTGGGGGAGATTCTCCCTTTCAACTGACTCTTTCTGACACACCGGAGTGTCTTAAACATTGGCTGTGTTCTGTAAGAACCCAGGCTTCGTTAGCTCTGCTGCTCGTGGGACTGCGGCTTTCACAATATAAGAACCTCAGAAGCAACCTTTTTCATTTGAGTTTGGTCCAGATAAAATACTGAAGAAAACTTTAAAGCTCTGGGTTGTTTTTTTTTTTTTTTTCCTTTGGCAACAAACGAGGATGTTTCACAAAGTAAGATTATTACCTGACTTAATGACTTTTGCTTAGATTGATTTAATCTTTCACACAGACTTTTTCCAGTGGGTCCATTGAATGCACAAAAAAAGATCAGCATGTGATCACTGCTAAGTAGAGAACGTTGGAAGAGGCTTTCCTTTGCATTTACAGGTTTTGATGATGTCAGGAACCAGACATAGCTCCTGTGCACTGGGTTCCTGTCTATTTTATATCTGAATAAAATGGGTATGTGACTATCTTAATAATATTCACAGGATCTTTTAGACCAGGTCTAATCATTACAGCTTCCATTTGAAGCCAAAATGCATGAAAGCTTTTGTAGTTAGTATCTGAGGTCAGGGTGGAGCTGGAACATTGGAAGATTTATGGATAATCCCTCATGTTTTCCAGGCCTGGGCTGATGCCTTTCGAAGTAGCCCTGATTTAACTGGAGTAGTGCATATTTATGAAGAACTCAAGAGGAAAGGCATAGAGTTCCCCATGGCAGATCTTGATGCTCTTTCTCCAATACACACACCACAGAGGGTAAGATGCAGCTTTCCCCCCCCCCCAAAATAGTAGTTGGATAACTACTCTTCTTTCTCACCCTGTTTCTCTGAATCTGGTTCGTTTTCTCACTCTTGGAAGGACTTTTTTAATAGTGAAAGGGCACGTAAGAGAGGCATAAGACAGCTCCATTTGACAGACTGGTAAGCTAATGGTATCTCCTCCCTTGAGTCAAACATCAATCTGAGAAGAAAAGAGTTTGGAGGAGGTTTATACACTTGTCTTGTACCACAAAACCACCAGACAAATGCAACTAATTTGTCCAACAGGATATATGATTGAGATTTACTTTTTTTTTTGCTCAAAAGGGTGTTTGTTTCTGTTGGTGATAACCCCGAACCAAGGCCTGTCTGGCTTTTAAAGGTGCACAGAGTCTAAATTTCTTACTGATCCCATGCTAATGTGAGATTTTTACAACTGGAAGGTTAGATCTGGAGAGTTGACAGACCTGCTGCTAGGAAGTTACTTAATGATTACAAGTGTCCTGATTATTCACCCTGAAAACTGGAGTTAATGAAACTTTGAAGTGGTAAATAAAAGTGATCAAGGACTGAAAGATTACAATTCTGGTATTGAGATTAATTGAATTCAGTATCTTTGTATCACATCATTTTTTGTAAGCTAGCAACTTAATTCCTAGTTTAAAATGATTTATAATTATTTGCCTTTAGCTTTTGGTTTTGTTCTCTTCTCACTTTTCTTGTAAATTGACTTAAGTGGGTGTGGGCTGGGTCAGAAGATACGGGCAAGCAATTTTGTTGCAGCTGCCCCTTTATGGGCTGGCCTGACAAAGTGTTCTCATAACTCTACTGACCTTTTCCACAAGGTGCAATTATGTTCTATATTTGAGCGTATTTGGCCTGAGGTTGCTGACAAAGCAAGTGCTGTCACAAGTCAGCGTTTGAACTCCTGTCTTTCTGATATGGCAGAGTGTTCCCGAAGTTGATCCGGCAGCAAATATGCACAATTCACAGTCTCAGCAAAGGATGAGCACCAGTTCTTATTCAACTTCTCCAACGGCGTATTCTGCTCCTCAGGCCCCAGCTCTGAATGTGACTGGTCCCATCACTGCTAATTCTGAACAGGTATTGAGGGGAGGATTCTTTTGAGTGAGACTCTTTCAGCAGATCAAATTAGAAACCAATTTGCAGATGAACTTTCATTTGAACTCTTTGGACTTCACCTCCTAGACTACTTCAGGAATCTTTTCTTCTATTATGCAGTAAAATCCAGGCTTTCAATTTGTATGTTTGGCCTCCTAATGGCAGCAGTTAGGAAACCTCACCGTCTGATACACCAGTCCACTCTGTGGTTGTGCAGTAGCTTAGCGGTTATCCTCATTAGTCCTCTGCCTTTAAAGGCACAGAATGTCTTGCAGATGCAGGAAATCTAACAGGGAGCAAAATCTGCACCCGTAAAACCCTTTCAAATGCCCTAATAAAGGAGCTTCTTTTCTCTCTGCAAAAAAAAATTAATTCCAGAGACAAAGATTCTGTTCAAAACTAGATTGCTTTTCCTCACCTTTGAGTGAAGCACGTGAGGTGTAGTGCAGCCAAGCTCTGCTTTCACCTGCTGTTTTCAATTGCTTCCCTTCCACTCAAGCGTAGCACATCTGGGTTTGTGATGATAGTGAGGGGCTCTACAAAGTTCTTTTCTTTTTCTGTTGCTTTTCTAATATTCTCTCCTGGGTAAATTTTTTGTCTTGTTTTGTTGGGGTTTTTCCCCTGCTAGAATGGCTGATGCCTCAGATATCAACTCAGACAGAACCAGAGGTATCACAAAGTCAGTTCTTGAAAATGATCTGCTTAAACCAAATGATTATGCAGCATTTTGCTGTCTTTTTTTTTACCCCAATTTAGATTGCCCGGCTGCGCAGTGAACTGGATATTGTTCGTGGGAACACAAAAGTGATGTCTGAAATGCTGACAGAAATGGTACCAGGACAAGAGGACTCCTCAGACCTTGAGTTACTCCAGGTAACATTTCCTAGCAAATATGATTCTGATCCTTTCTGTGCTTGAGTTTCTCTGGGGGTATGTGGTTTTCGTTGTAGTTCACTGCCTTGCTTTGCTTGGTTTCCATAATGAATGTGGGCTCTGCTTGACTCTGGTTAATCTCATCAATTGATGTTCTTCATCTGTTAAAGCTTCCAGTGACAAGGCTTTCCCACCTTCCCTTGAAACTCATTCCAGTACTTCTTTGTTTAGCTAGAAATTTTTCCCAGTGCTGAATGTGAGGTGTCCCTTACCAGAAAGCAGCTTAGAATTGCCATAGGTTCTGTAAGCCCTGAGCATTTCTGCTTCTTCTGCATCCTCCATCATCACTTCTGCAATGTCAAAACATTCCCAGTCTCTACGCAGGAAAAAACACCCCATGTTTCCAGCTGGACTAAATATTGGCAAGGGTCTGTGGCTTCTCTGCTACTTGAAATCTTAGATATATATAAGCTGTCTTTCCAGATGTGCTGTATCTTCTCCTGAAGGTAGTGTCTTAAGGCAGGGGATCAGGAAGGGTTTCATGCTATCCAGAGGGTTAGACTGAGTAATCAGAAGGGACTTCCTTGCCTGGAAAGTCTCAATCCTGCGCAGTATTTATTATCTCAAGAGAGAAAACGATGTAAGTTGAGCTCATATCTCAGGCTTCACCCCTGTTCCCGTAGGCCAGTAGTAGCAGGGTGGCCTTTTGGCTGAGGAAAGTAACACGTTACCACATGCAGCACAGATGAGGAATACTGTGATCTAGCGTTCTAGCTGCTGCCCTTAACACAGTACTTGCCTTTCCATCGCCTCAGAAATAGGCTTCTGTTTTAATCCTCCAGCAGGGAGGTTGGGCCCCCACCGCAGTACATTTGGAGGAAGGCAGGGAATTGCTCTCTGTGCTACATCAGAGTTTGAAATCCATCCAAAAAACTGGTCTCTCCCATGCAGTGGTATTGTGTGTTTGTCTCGGAGCCATCGTGGCAGCTGATAAGAGGCTTTGCAATAAAGAGCCTTTCAGTTACTGCCCATTTGGGTCGAACTGCTCAAAACAAAAGAAGCTTCCAGGAAACCACGACAGACCAAACCAGCACAGAACAGTTTGCTTACATTCAGAAACGACTACTAACGTCTTAACAGCGTAACCTTACAGCGTAGCTTTAAGGTGAAAGAACTTGATCATAAAATGGAGTGACAGCAACGATGCTTTCTTCCAACTGGTTCCCTTCTTTGACTGATGCATCCTAAATCTGATTCATGGAGCTGGGGAGAACCCGGTTTTGATCACAAAGGATGGTTAAGTCTTTTGAAAGCTGTGAGCTGGGTGCTGCCTGCAAGGACTCCTTGCTTTGAGGTTTATATAGCCCTCCTCCTTAAATAATTCCTGACATTTTCTCCAACAATCAAATGTAAACAGCTTGCTAGAGAGCCAGCTCTGAGCAGAATAGATAGGTACTGTCAGCCCTCTCGGAAAGGCAGCAAACAAACCTCTGAAATGTCACAATCTGCTTCTAAAGTGATGGGATCAAAACTGACATTGGAGAACACATTCCTCAAGCTGTTAAGGCAGCTGGATTGCACTAGGTGAAATTTATCCAGAGCTTAGGATGTCAGACCAAGCAAGGAAAACAAACACATTTTTGCTTTCATCCCGAAGGTTGTGTACCAACAAGTCATCCTTGTTTAGTGCTCAATTTTTGCTGTGAAGTGGAGCTGTTGGGGGGGATAGAAGATGAGAGGGACATGCTTTAGTTGGAATGTCAGTGCTTATTGAAGTAAAACCATGGGCCTCCTCAGCAGTGCCGTGCCATATGTCATGTTTCTTCTTGTAGTTCCTCCTCAACAGATCGGTTTTGACCTTTGGTCTTGAGACCTTTCAGGAGTAAAGAATTCTGCTCAGTAAGTGGTGATGGAAGAGATGTCCCGGAAGCCTGGTTTGAACACACTCTAATCTAGATCTCTTGGCATGAGAGACCTCTAAAATAAATGCTCTCACTCAATATTCTTTACATTTTTCTCCTGAAACTTCCCACTGCCTTTTCACAGCCTCTTGTTGAAGGGAATGTTGCTCAGTTGAAGGGAATGTTTTGGTGTGTAGTTCAACACTGAAGTGTGTGTGGAGTGCTCGTCTCTTCATGCTCCTGCTCCTTGTTTTGTGTTCACCCTTGTGTTCTCAGCAGTCGGTAAGGTCTGTGTCCACAGCACACACTTAACTGTTTGTGAGAGCCCTGCTGAACTTTTTTTTCCCTACTTGCTCCACCACGTGCATCTTTTAGTTTTTCAGGATCATATTGCCAAAAGGAGCAGATTGAATTTTCCTTGAAAGCTCTCTTCTGGAAAGCTGTTGTATTAACATGTTTTATTCTTAAAACAGATCACTAAAAGACAGATATTTATTTTCTGAAGTGCTGAGAATTAAAGAATTGGGATGTTGAATTGTAAATAGGCTCTCAAGGTTTTATGCCATCGTCTCTTGAAGGGCATGTTTGATTAGATGTGCTTTTGGGTGACATTTAATCATGCAAAGATAGACTTGTCTTAGTGTTTCTCAGCTGGGGGATATGTTTGGCTGCGAACAGAGCTCAAGTAAATCTACTTATTACTAGCTGCTTATCAGAACGTGTGTGCACAATGCATTCCTCCTAGGAACTGAACCGGACCTGCAGAGCAATGCAGCAGAGAATCGTGGAGCTTATCTCACGAGTGTCCAATGAAGAAGTCACAGAGGAGCTGCTGCATGTGAACGATGATTTAAATAACGTCTTCCTCCGATATGAAAGGTGGGGCACATTTTTCATCAGCTGCTTACGTAGGTCAGTTGACAAGAGTTGGCCATCTGGGCTGATGGGCCAACATAACAAAATGCAGAGGATCAAAGCACGGAAAGCATTTGCAAAGTCTTTTTATGGTCTTTTATTTTAAACATTCCTGTTTTCTTTAATACTATGATTTATTTATTTGTGTGTTTATTTATTTTTGTCCTAGCCATTGAATCTTTGTGACCCATATCCGTAAAATGCAGGGCAGCCTCTTGCAAAACTCTGAACTAGCAGAGGCTTGAGTCTGCGGTCCCAGCTGTGCGGTGCTGTGCAGACATAGGACCTTGGGACAGAAGATAGCACAGCCTCTGTTGCTAGTTCCACTTGCTCACCAGGGCTCTGCACAAATGCTTGTGCTATTTCCTGGCTTAGGGAGGCTCCCTTGAGCTCTTTGTGTCTTCTGCTCTCTGAGCTTTCTAGTTCCAGAGCTGGTGCGAGGGGAGCTGTCTGAGGTGGGTGTGACCTTCATGAATGTAAGGGGTTTGTTTTTAAGTAACACTTAAAATCTCGGGAAAAAAAAAAAGCCTGTCTTGTGCAGAGCTGAGGTTTTGAAGAGCTGGTCTGCGGGAATCATCCCCAGGGGCAGGCCGTGGGTCATAGGACTTTGGACGTGTTAGACAAAGGCGCTGTCAGCCACATCTGCTGCAGGAGGTGACACGTGATACGGCAGTCTTGGGAAAGTTTAATCTTCCCCTTAATGACAGGCGTGGGGAGTGAGGCACTAAAGAGTCCCCTTTGTTCCTTGCTTTTAGCACAGGGCTTTGTTTCTCAAGCCTTGAAAAATAAATTAGACTCTAGATCTGTGAATCTGTGCTGGGCAAAGGCTGGAAAGAAGACTCAGTGGCCTCGATTTTATCTTTGATTTAGTCGTTCAGAGGAGATCAGGGCAAACTTTGAAACAAGTGGTGACTTTTTGTGTGAAATTGGTATGTGTTTCATGCACAAGCAAGATTGGACAAGTGGCAGAGTGTCGCTGTCAGTAAGGTTTAGTCTGGTTACCCCTACTATGTTTTCTATTTTCCTCCCATCTGTGACTTTGCTGACTGGGGCTAATGTATTTGTAGTCATTATGCACTGAAAGGTGAGCTGAGTGATGTCAGCAAAGCTATTTGTGATAGAATAGCTACACTGGTCTCAGTGTTTCAATAAATTCCAGCTCCTCCTCTGCTATTCCAAAAGCTCCACATTCATCACGCCGGGTACCGAGCTCTGCTGGTGACTCAAGCAGGAGCTCTGGCCTTCGCTGTGAAGCTTTGGATGTAATCGAACGTGTGGTTCCTCAGCTTTTGGGTGAGAACTATGAGGTGGGAGGTGTCTTAGGTTTCCAGTGAAGGGAGATGCATTTCCAGTAATAGTAGACACCTACAGTTTCCTAAAATTGAAATTTGGGCCTCTGTTTGGTTTTGCTGCCTTTTAAGTCTGCATTTTCTTCTGTTACATTAAGAAAACATTTCAGTTTGCTTGAGATTCCCTGCTGTATTTTGTCCATCTGGGAGAAAACCCACAGGATTGTATGAATATTATGGGCTTTTTTACTGCAAAGAGAGGTTACGTGTGAAACTACCTTTAAATATTCTAACCTCAGAGAAGTCATGGTGCTTTTTCTGGTAAGGAAGAGGGACAGACTGGCCTCAGACAGGCCTTAGGAGGAGGTAGTTCCCCTGCTTTTTTGAGTTTACGAAAGCTGGGTTTAGCTTTGTGGCCCCAGATGCTGGTTGAGGAAGGAGTAGAGGGGAAAGCAGATCTTGACTAGCCAGGCTTCTTCCCCTGCAAACTAGGACAATGTTTTTCCAACACCATTACTTTTCATTCTTGGAAAGTACCAACCTGTTTGAACACAGGCTCTGATGATCTCTGAGCTGACCCACAATGTTTTCTTCTAAGAAATGAATCTGCTAATGAGTGTTTCTCTTGGTTAGGGCTGCACTACCGTGCAGATGGCTTCTCATTTACATCTATTGCAGCAAGGGGGAGCTGGTAAGTGGGAGTAAGACTTGCTGCAGCACTCGGCTTATTTAGCTCAGAGCATCAATCTTGTTGCAGTTCCTGCCCCTTGACTAACAGAATAATCTACCGCGAAGCACTTAATGGAAACACAAAACCGAACCAAAACAAAAACTCAAAGACAAATCCTACAGCGTTTTTTCGGGCTGCAAGATCAGATCAGTCAATTAATCTCCACCTTGGCCAAGAATGCAATTTCTGCAGCCATCCTCCCTTTGTCCTGACTTGGAGTTAAAGCTTTTAGGGTTACCTCCTAAACCGACAGAAACTAAGTTTGGTGGCAAACATCTCATGGCTTTGTTACAAACTCTGGTTTTTCACTGTTTATTGGTGGCTTTCATAATCCATGTTGGGCTTTTTTGGTCTTTTTTTTTTTTTCCTACGCAGATTTGAACGCTACAGGTCAGGACGTTCAACACAAAACACCAGCAATGGAGTAAGTACCTAACTCTGTTTATTACATCGGCAGCCACATCATCCTAGTCGTGCTCAGATTGCTGGTATCAGCCCTTCTACCCATGTGTCCTGGCTAATAGTGGATCCCAGGAAAAGAGCCTAAGAATGTGGCGAACAGCAAGAGACAACTTTTAGCTCAGGAGGACACTGCACTAAGACATCTCTGTATTTACAGTCCTTGTCGGATTTTCTTTCCTCTATTAACTTCTTGGATTGCTTTTGAGTCCATGTGGACTTCATTCAGTGTCCTCAAGCAGTGATGTCCAGTTTCACTACACATTTTTGCTTATTTATGTGGGTATTTAGGTAATAAATATATTTCTATAATAAAATGATATTTTGGTTACATTTGATCAAGTCACTTAATGATTTTATTTACTCCACCTAATTCTTCTTCATTTTGTCTTACAATCCTGCTGTTCAGGTTAATTTTCTTCGTGCCACTCAAGATTTTAGGAGCCTCTCTCATCTCCTTTTTCAGCAGCCCCTTTTCAAGCTGAAGAGTTACAGTTCTAATTATTCTTTCAATGAAAACTTTTGTAATTGCTTTATAGTGTTCAAGGTCTGAGTTCATGATGAATTCAGACGTGGCACTATTACATTTTCTGTTCTGTGTTCTTCTAACCATTTCCTCTATTTACTCTGCCTGTTTTATTGCCACTTCTACTGCACTGTGATGCAAACTTCAGCACGGGTTCTGCATTGTAACTTTAGTCACAACAAAGAAGTATTGTTTCTGAGAACAGTTTATACCTAATGTGGAAGCAAATCAGTTTGAGTTCGATCTGCTGCTGGTCCAGTGCTAAAAGAGCTGGAGCACACAGACACATTGGCTAAATCTGAAGAGATATAGATGACCTCCAGGAGAGTTTCCTGCTGTGCTGAGCTTTTTTGGTGGCTGAGCTCTTTTATTCTGCACTCACCACCATAGTAACCAAGAGACTGGTCCATTTGGCATTATGCAAGAGAAATCTGGTTTAGGATGTGACCATTTTTGTGTGTGTGTGTTTAATGTTGCAGTGTAAGAAGAAATCTCTGGCGTGTGTGACTTGCTGTGCTTCTTTTGTCCCAACAGGTACTGAATGAGGTGACAGAAGATAACTTAATAGATTTGGGTCCTGGCTCTCCAGCTGTAGTGAGCCCAATGGTTGGAAACTCAGCACCCCCATCTTCACTTTCTTCACAGCTTGCAGGACTTGGTGAGTACCTGATCTCAACAGTGAACATGGTTCTATTATTCTATCAAGTGTGAGTAGTTGCTGAAGTCCCTGTGACTGACCTGAACACCCAGTACAAACCCTTATCTCAATGGGGTGTTGCATTCTTGTTGATGGTAAAACTTGTACTACGCAGCTCTCCATGAAATCAGTCTGCTGAATGTTCTTGATTCCCCTTCTGCAGATAATATTTGTAATCTTTGGAGGAAAGGTTTTATGAACCGTTAGGTGTTTTACATTAAATCAAACCAAAGATTGCTTGATAGGGTCTCTTGATTTGACTGAAGGTTCTCCAGCTCTTTCAGCCTTGTGCCAATATCCCATTGCTTGGTTTGAAACTGTGAGTTTCACAGTCAGTAGCTGAGGGACAACACTGGGGAGAAGACCAGTATCCATGCCCAAAATTTTGGACCATGTTAGTGCCCAGTAGCTATCTGAGACCAGCAGCAGGTGCACACCCATTCCCAGCCTCACAATGAGGAGCACTTACAGTGTGTGGCACTTCCAGGAGTGAAGAAGACAATTACATTTGTCTTTTAAGAAATACGTGGTTAGCAGCCTCCAGCTTCTTCTGGCAGAGCCGTGCTCAGCGCTGCAGCTGTTAACAAGATGATATCTACGCGGTGTATTGTTCACGCTTCCTCTGTAACCGACGCAGTCACGACAGCGCTGCTTGGCTGTGCTTTGCTGTTTCATCGGGTCCTTTTTTTTTTGCCTCTGGTTGCAGACTTGGGTACAAACAGCGTCAGCGGCACACTCAGCTCTCTCCAGCACTGTAATCCCCGTGATGACTTCGACATGTTCGCACAGACAAGAGGCAGTTCCTTGGCTGAGCAGCGAAAGAAGTACGTTGGAGTTTGTCTTTAGTGCTGTTTGAGTCACGGCACTGCTGTTTTCTAAGGGTGTAAATCTGAAACTTCTTGACTGCATTCCAGACTGAAAAAGTGGTTTTGGTGTATCTTTTTGTGCTTTTAATCCAGTCCCTATCCTTTGGTCATTATTAATGTGAGCAAGTGGAGAAGTTCCTGCTGCTGGGCAGAGCAGACGGGATGAGTAATATTATTTGACTGTCTTAGTTAATGAGCTCACTGGAAACTTGGAAATGAACTTGCCTTTACATCTGCAGATGCTTCCTCTCATAAAGGCTTGTCATCCCATCCACCCGACTGGTGCTTGAGATACAGGAGCATAAGGGTCCTTCACCTGAAGGTCATGGATATACTTTGGTGACTGAATTACTGTCACCAGGGGCTTGGAAACACAATTACCATCCAGTTAAACTCCCCCTTTGGCTCAGCAGTCAGACTCTCACAGGCTGTCAAGGCCGTGTAGCTTGCCTGACTGCCGTGCTCTCCCTAATTTGTTTATATGCACAGGGCTTGCATTTCTAGAGCTGCAAATCTGGCACTTTCAAAGGCATTTAACAGGTCAAATTATTTTAACATAAAATAAATCTATGCACTTAATAAGAAATCCTTTGATCTGTGTCAGGTGAGATTCAGTGAAAGACAAAGCCAAGTATTTTTCTTTCATACTATTCCTAGTTTCAGATTCTAGAGCATGTAGTGGCTACCAGCAGTCAGAATGTCCTCAGTATCTTGTCTCAAACTAAGAAATGTTGTTAAATAGTTTAGCTCAGACCTTAGAGGATTATCAAAAACCTACCAGCTCTGGAAAACTCGAGGCAGCAGATCTATTAGGATCTTTTATTTGCAGCTATCAGTACAGCAATTGGTGCTGCCTCAGCTGTAGTGTCAGTGTTGAGATGTGCTCTACCGCAGAAGTGTACGGTACCCCAGGAGATTTCAGGCAGAGAGCCCTAATGTATAGTCAGAAAGGAGATGCATTGCAGAGAGATCTAATGGAGGTCTCTCTGTCTCTTGTGCTAAATGAAGCACAAAACTAGTCTTCCCCCACTGCACCTCTATCCCCTTCTGCAAGCTAATGGAACAAGGAGCGCGTATCAGCCCGTGATTTCACAAGGGAGGATCGCTCTGTCTTCCTTGGATTGTTCACTGCCTAAGTGGAGCAGCAGCGAGGCAGGGAGGATGGGAGTGTGACTTGCCACGGTGTGTAGGCGAGAGCCTCTGGGTGCTGTGCTCAGAGCCTGGGAGAAGCCAGTGCGCTGAAGGAGAGCACACTTGCTCCTCCTGCTTCTCCTGCTCTTAACACTCGGCTCCTCCCAGGGGCTGAGTTATGGGCAGGTGCTGGCATCTGCTTCAGCTCCTGGCTCCCCAGTGTGCTCTGAGAAATGATGCTTTTGCCTCTGTCACCTGACTGCTATGCGTCCCTTTTGCGTAGCAATTTAAGAAGCTCTTTAAAAATCCGACCTCTGCAAATCGTGCATTGCTTGGTAAGCTTCACTGCGGTTGCTTAGTTATGGTTCATCTGACTTTGACCTGTTTCCCTCTACCCCCCACCCCATGCACGCAGCAAGGTCAGGCTTCCAAACATCATCTTCAGACCTTTGCAAAACATCATCTGTAATCAGACCGCTTTTCACAGTCCCCTGCTAGCTCTTGGACACGCTTGTAACCTATTTGCCCACCTTTCATCATGCCAGGCTTACTCTTTTTGCTTCAACACGCTCTGAAACTGATGGGTGGTCACTATACAGAGCACACTCCTCTTCCTGGAATACACTTAGTACACTCGAAGTCTTGTTAAGAAAAGCAATGTGCTTTCTGATTTCCAGGGGAGTAAATGGGAGCAGCAAGTGTGTTCTGCATGGGGTGATGACTGCTGGACTTCCTTCTAGTTCTGTGGTTTGTTCCTTTCTTGCAGCGTGACGTATGAGGATCCGCAGGCTGTCAAAGGACTAGCGTCTGCCCTGGATGTTCGGAAACAGAACACAGGAGGGGTAGGTCGTTGCTCTGTGTTTTGTTCTCTGAAGCCAGTGTGTGGAACCCAAGCTGTAGGCAGCTGCTTTGACCGAGACTTCTCATTCTGTATTCCAGCAACGTGCTAGTACTGGCTATTTTGAAATTGATACCTAAGAGCAAGTACTTGCTCAGTAATGATCTCTAAAGAGCTGCTACTTAGCACACCAGCCTAACAGCCTTGAAAATCAGAGTGGGCAAATTCTCCTGTGCTCTTGCAGCTTGCCTGGGGGGGATCCAGCTCTTTGACTGGAACCACTGCTGAAAAGACCAAGGGGGGGAATGTCTTGTGAACACTGGTGTGCGTTTGTTTGGTTTGGTTTTGCTTACGACAGCCAGTGGTGCAGTCCTGATCTGCCAGACTTTGCTCTAAGCGCCTGGATACTCGAGCAAGTTCCAGGGAGAGAAATGATGTAGGTTTTTAACGCTTCGCATGCCTTGTGGTGACTGCCCTTGCGTGCGGTCTGTCCTGTCTGTCCCAGGGCAGGCTCCTGCTGTCTCGTGTGGGCAGGAGAGGCCCACATGCTGTCGCCTCACAGCAGCTGATGCTAGAAATGTGTTTTGAGAGCATGAGCTTGGCCAGCTTTGTCTGCATACTTTGGTGAAGGCAGAAGTGAAAAGAGCTTTCAGATCATCCCTCAACCCCTTTCTACCATCCCTGCTTTTTAAAACCGTCCTGCTCTTTGGAACTCAGCTGCGTCTAAGTTTTTAGGGCAAGTTCAGAGCTTTTTCCTCATCTCCTTTGAGTCTGTGCTGACCACTAGGGAGCATGGCAGAGCCAGTGTGGCTTGGGAAAGCCAGTGCAGCAACGCACACCCCTCCCTCCGTGGAGAATTGCCTCCCCATGCCTGGGCTGATCCCGCCCTGGTTCTTTCATAAGCTGAAATGGGAGTGCTGGGGGCAGCTGGCATGCCTGGCAGCTTCTGCTCTGAGCCAGGGAGAATTTGCGTTGGGAGCCAGCTAGGGTCAGATCGCAGCTGCCCGCCTGCCTCAGCCATAGTTCAGTGGTAGCAGGGCTTCAGCAATGATTTCATACGGAGCATCCCCCACCCCATAAATCTGTCGGCTGGTTCTTGTCCCTGTCCTCCTGCAAAAAGGGGAATTTATAACCCAGGTCAGCCCCGTGACCAGTTTTGAGCTCAGCCCCACAAAAACTCATGCCAGCAGTGCTGAGGGAAGAGGGGGAAGCGTGGGGAGGCAGGGGCAGCAGTGTATTAAGGAGGCAAGAGGGGAATTCCTGAAGCCAGTGTGACAACCCAAGCCCCCAGTACCACCAAGCTCTGTTGTTGGCAGGACCCGGGACAGGATTGGAGAATTCTGCTCTTTGTTCCCAGCTAACCAAATGCAAGGGGCTTGCATTTAGCTACTGGTCAAGGGGGCTGTATTCCCCTGTGGCCACCGGGTCATGTCCTTATTTATTAACACTTTTGTTCTCAGCCAATTCTGCTTGAGGCACCGATGCGACGTGTCACTCACACCAGCGTAGCTGCTGCTCTGCATTGTCAGTTCAAAGGGTTGTGTCTAAACTAATCTGACGGTCAAAGTTTTATGGGGCAAACGCTTTATGGGTTGTGGAACTTTGGGCTCTGAGATGTTGTAGGGACTTTCAACCTCTTTGCAAAGGTCTCGAAGACTGTATCATGTAATCAGCACAGCTTGTTTTGTAATGCAGTCCTTTGGTAAATGGTAAACAATACTTTTTGTCAAGTGTTGTGAGGCTTGTGGGTGTCTCTTCTTAAAGGAAATAAAAATTCAATTCTCCTGAAGTTACCAGCCCCAGCATGTGTAGCAAAAACTGGCAGTGCTCCGTAAACAAAAGGCACGCGTTAATTTGGTTAGAGAGCTAATTTAAGAACAGCTCTAGGGAGGAGCCAAAAGCTTCGCAGCGCATTCTTCACACGCGTCTTGTTCCAGCACAGTTGTCCAGTGGTAAAATTCAGCACATCCGACGTTTCTAATGTAGTTGTTCTCGGAGTGGTCTGTAGAGAGATGGCTGATCACGTGGCATTAGCTGTCTTTTAATATGATTTAGCAGCTGGAAACAAGACGAGCTAAAAATACACTGTTTTCTTAATATTGCTTTTCCATGTTGGGAATTGCTTTTGTTGCCACAGAGTTGTTGCGTGACCACAACTGGGAGGAGAGGTGGCCAAGAAACAAATCTCTGGTTTTACACAGATAGTAGGTGAAGTTGGAGTGATTTCCTCTCCCCCCTTTTTTTTTTTCTCAGCACAAGAACTGAAATAAGACATAAAAGATTAGAGCTGATTCTCCCTCATCTGTGGTAACAGGGACAGGAGAGGTAACCCACATGCACAGGTATCCAGATGGAGGTCCATAATCACACCAGTGGCTCTTTACTCAGCTAGCCCAGTCCTGGAACTGCTGCTCTCTGCCAGTCCCGAGCAAGCCCCTGAGAGCTAGAGATGACTCTTCCTTCAGGCCCCAGCTCAAGGTTGAGATGCTGAAGGACAAGAAGCCATCTTGAGAGGCTTTGCGTTGCCATGCTGTGCAGTCTGCAGCCTGCTCGGAGGGGCTGGGACGCATCAGCATGGTCCTTTTAGCTTCTGCTGCCCTTCGAGAGGGGCAGTTTGACAGACTGCCAGGACACTGCAGCAAACGGCCATTACTTACCCTCCTGCTCAACGCTGTCATTAGAGCTACCGTGCTGTTAGAGGCTGGGGCAGAGTCTGCTGAGATCAAGGAGGTAAGTAGGGTGTGCTGCAACTTCCAGCCTCGTAAACAAGGGTAACAGCACAGTCTGTAATACTTGTGTTTCCAGTGAAGTCTGACTGATTTTAGTCTGATTTACCCTACACTTTTTCTTCTTCTAAGAAGATGACAAACATCAGCCTCACTACTAGTCAGTGATTGTTATTTATTTATTTATTTATTGTTTTGTTGTTGTTTTTTTAACGCCAGCCTGGAGGAAGTGCTGAAAATTCTGTGAACTGTCTGTAGGAAGTGCAGAGGTGGGGGGTGAGGTCTGTCCCTCCAGGCTGACAGGCAGCAGAGGGGGATGCAGCCGCTGCCAGGAGCAACCATAGGCACCGCTGAGTGTGTGTGTACATGTCTGTGAAGTTTTTAACTTGCTGCTGTTGTATTACTTTGTCACGGGTTGTTGCTGTGGTTTCTCTCTTTATGGACCTTTCTGTTCTCAACACAGAGGAGAGGTAAAGGTGGGAACTCAGACATGGAGCCCATAGACAAGTGGCTAATTACACAAGGAATGGTGAGGACTTCACCAGTGAAGCGATTCCTACTGCCCGCCCCAGTCCCTTTTCCTAGAATAACCATCCTCCATTCACCTCTCGTCCTGCCCTACTGAACCACTTGAAATCAGACAGTACAAGGAGATTTAATCCCACCTACATCATTACCTGGGGCAAAGGGAATGATTTGCACCAATTTCTGGTTTATTCAGCACAAAGGCCTGTGACCAACCAAATCATTTGTAGGATCCCACATCACCTTTGGAAGAGGCCTGGGGATCCAACTGGTTCCTTATACTGTCTTGATTTATTTATGCAGTATCCACTTTTCGAGGGATAAACACAAGTCTCGTGGATCTTGTTCATAAAAAGGAGACTTTCTACATGGCTTTAAAGCAGCCTCTTCTGGTAACGCTTAACTTCACGGTCTGGAATAAACACATGGAAGTTGTAGGATCCTACCTAACTGAACAGAGTAACGTAGGGATAGTTCTGTATGAAGGGAAGGGAATGGGAGGACTGCTGCCCAGGTTCAACATCTTCCACCCCACTGCCATTAGGATTCAGATTCCAAAAGGTAAAATACTTTTTCTGGCTTTAAGGATTGAATTCGTATGTCTAGCGATGCCAGTGCCCTGATAAAATCAAGCTTCTAAAGATCACTGAATCTGTGCACATGTTGACCTTGGTTTAAGTTGTCCTTCATCAACATGCTTGCGGAGAGAAGTTCAAAAGCCTGCTTTAAGTGCAGAAGTCAGAGGTAGGCAAAAAATAGCCTTGACTATATCTTAAAGCCAAGTCCTAAGAGCAATTTTGTATTTCTGAATGCATCATCCATCGCTTCAAGCATTTGAGATTAGTCCCAATAATGTGACTTAGCAGTACAAAGTCCTTCTGAGACAGTCCTGACAGCAGCTGGGTTCAGAAAGGTGCAGTGCAGAGTTCCCGCTGGAATTCCCTGGGCTACGCTCGCAGGGCAGCCCGCGAGGCCCGTGGAGCAAGAATGCCTCACGCCGGGGAGAACCTTCAGTGGCCCAGACTAAGCTGCCCAGTGCTTCAAGAAAGAAACACCCCGGAGAGTTAAGGTTGAGAAAATCCAAAGCGTGCAGTATTTTGCCTCTGATATTGTTGATTGTGGTTGACAGAGGCTCTTGCTGTTTGGTGGCTCTGTTGCAGCCAGAGATGTACCGTGCCACTGTTAGATGTTCATCCATAATGAATAATCTGGTGATTGAGTTAGTTCCTCTTCTTTGCCTTTCCACTGTTTACAAGAGCGGGGAAGCATGAAATCGGCACCCCCGCCGCTCACACCACTCACGCCACTGCTTTATTAAAAAAACAAACACAATATTCACCCCTTGGCTTGTGGTTATTCAGCCTGGAAAAAGGATACTGCAGCATTCATGGAGGTGTACGGATCTGGGGAGGGAAGGGGGTCTGGCTGACTAGCCAGTCATTGCTCTTACAAGCCTGTCACCTTGTTTGTATGCTAAATACGAGAGAGAAATACCTAAAATAAACCTCAACTAATCATTAACTCCGTTTTGCTCTTAACTGGCTGTAGTTTTTAACCCTGTTTATTAATGCACCTGCGTAGCGTTTGCAGTACCAGCAGGATAACTCGTGCTCCAGGTATGAACTTGATGTGCACGTTCTTTGGTAACTTTTTGCACTTCTGAGATGAGGTGGAAGAGAGGGGTGAGCTGACCTCACTGTTACCCGTGACTGTACAATACCGAGACCACTGACAGGGTGGTGCTCACATCCCTCATGGCCTGACGTTGTTCTTTCCCAACTGTGCTACATTTAAGCTTAGGGTTGAGTTGCCCCCCACTCCCATTTCTGTGCATCCCAGTTCACCAACACACCTTTGCAGAGGGAGGCTCATTCAGGGCTCTGTGTGAACTCTCTCCCAGTGAATCTGGCAGTGTTGTTTCTGTTTCAGCTTAACCTAAAGCTCAGTTCTGGTGCCAAGTTGATGCCAGGACTGCGGAGACACAAGCCACACCTTTACCCATTTCAGCTAGACCTACAAAATGCTATCAGCAGAAAGTGTTCCTGATCTAAATGGGACTTAGGGACATAAGCTGAGCTGTTCCAGTACCAGATCTGCTCGCAGTGTGAGCTCTGGGTGTTTGCAGATAGACCGTGCAGGTGTCACACGAGGGTCTGTATCAGCAGCCCTTAGGCACAGACTTTAGCATAAGGTCAGCACATTCCAGTGCAGGTCATTCCAGTTCCCTTCTCATAAGTTTGGGCAGCTGTTGAGATTTGCATGAATATATTAATTAGTTGGAATAATCTGTCACCCCACTCACGTGCCAAATGGATCTTTGTTGCTTCAGCCAGGTGATAGGAAGCAGTTTTCACTATTGCATCATGACCACCAGCAGCATGCCTGGCTAGAGAGGGGAGTCCTCTCTGTAGGAAGATATGTGAGTAAAGATTAAATGAAACCTTTTGCTGAGATGTTGTTAATTAGTAGTAAAGTGGGATGCCACTGTGTGTGCCTTCAATAGAGAGATAGGATCTAAGATGTGGAAATGACTTGGGTAACGTGAGACTGTTGAAATACATGATCTTCTTGGAGACTAAAGTGCTTGAATTGTGGAAATAAACACGTGAAGATCTCCTTTCTCCTGTGTGAGAGGACCCCTCTCCCTTTTGAAGGCAAACAGGCGTGTTCCCTTGTTCCAGAGACCACGTGGGTTTCATTATCTGTCCAGCCATGGCATTTTACGGGGTGTTCTGCAAGGACAGTGTGATACCCCACGTGAGGGAAGGCTTTGGCTGTCTGGACATGCCTATGGGATCCAGATCAGCTGGTTGTTGTACGGGCACAACAGGCCACGTTGGGGAACCTGTGTCAGAGCACCCGAGCTCTTGCCTTCCCCGTCTGCATGATGTGTAAACACAGTTCCTATGCTATCAAGTAGCTAATTCTTTCCTTACGTGTAAAGTCAAGCGTGTTCTAATATTGAGGCCAGGCAGCTATTTCAAGATCACAAGAGCTTTAAATAGATGGTAAGACTGTAGTAGGAAGCTGGAGTAGCCCGTTAGTGTGCATCTTAGTGCTCTCATTCTCCTACCGTAGGAAGGACAGACCTTTCTTTACTATTGCTAACAAACTAACGGGGAGGGGGCCAGCGAGTAGCAGCTAACCAAGTACTGGTGTCAGCTTTGTTAAACCTCTAGAAAGAAGTGGAATTAACTAAGCTACTACAAGCTGGTAGTCTAGCGACAATTAGCGTGAACCTTGTTAAATGTTTTAAGAACATTAATGAGCTCACCTAGAGACCTGAATTGTCATTTCATACCTGCTTCTTTTCCAGTGGGATCATTTTTAATAGAAATAAAATGTGATAATAATAACCTTAAACTGTCATTTTAAGGGTAGAATATTGGATTTTATGACTTTGGAGGGAATATATTGGCAATACTCTTTGGCTTTTGATTGCTCGTGAGAACACCAACACAATCTAACTTAGATAAGTCTGACCTGGAATTCCAGGTTCCCGTGGGGTTTGTGGGATTGAACGCTCACTTTTGTTCTCCCAGCCCTACTTTTCCATTTCCCTTTCAGGACTGTTGAGTGGATCCCATTTGTAGCATTTTCCAAAGTCTAAATAAAAAAGGAATTTGAACAATGAGCCCAACTTTTAATTAAAGCCAGTTACTTCAAGTACCTAAAAATATTTTGCGACTTAATTTCCATTTACTTTGAGTATAGACTTTTAAAAAAGAAATCACAATATCGCTATAAAAGCAGCTCTTGCAGCCAACACCGACTATCTAGGGAGCTGTCTTGCCAAGACTGAGAGCTTCACTAGACCGTGGATGTTTGTATAATCCAAGTATTAACAAGACAGGATCCCATTCTGGAGCCTTTTCCATGTAGGCTGCGGCTGCCACTGCTGTTTGTTCCCAGAAGCTGTTGTCTTGTTTAATGTGTAAAGTCGCAAATTTATTTTCGCATTGCTTCCGTTGTGTTTTAGGGGATTAGTTTTTAACAAAACTCCCCTCTGCATTTTTCAGTCGAGGGCTTCTGCAAGGGGAACACTTGGCAAGTTCACAACGGACTGGCAAAAACCCGAACTTCTGCGTGTGGTCATTTTCAAAAGGCATAGAAATGGCACAGTGTGAGAGTTAAACCATTTGAAAAGTTACTCTTGAAAGTTTCCCCTCTCTTTTTTTTTTTTAATTCTTGAACCAGTTAAACCTGATACATTCAACCCATGTTTTATGAGGGAAACGGGGGCTCAGAGTCTGAGGACGGTAAATTGGAGGTTTGAGCAGTAGCTGCAGAACCTGGGCTCTTCTGCGAGTGTGCGGGAGGATGGGGGCAGCTTTTTAAAAGGTCAGCACTGAATAGCAAAGGGCTGACCCGCTCAAACGTTTATCTTGCAGCTCACTCTGCTTCTTCCATATGACCTGCAAGAAGTGTTCTTGTGCTTCTGAGGTTTTTGTTTGTTTGTTACATAAAGGAGGTCTGTCTAAAAGTAGAATTCCCTTTTTTTCTCCCTCCACCCCCCCTTTTTTTTCTTATTTTAAATCTCACAAAACCCAGCAGCGCAGACTCTTGTTACTGCTGAGCTGTTCTTGGAGGACTCCTGCAAACCTGGGAGTCCTGTGATTCTCAGGGATCCATTCCTTGCTCAGTCATCCATCGTGTTTTCAGGATAAACAAGATTGGAACTGCTGCTCCTTCTAATACAGGGATGGCAGTGCCACCACCACCGTGCTTTTTGAACAGCTGCTCTTATTTTATTCACAGGAAAGTGAAAAATCCCCACTCCTATTTTCCTCCTCCTCTCCATACACATTTTCTTATCCTTAAAGAAATGTAAGTACCCTTCTGAGCCGAGAATTAGCCAACAGCTCTGAAGACTGCACCTTCCAAAGCATTACTTATTGGATTGCAATACAGGGAAGAGAAAGAGCAGTGAAACTTCTTCAGTAGGTTTTAGGTCGCTGTAGGCTGAATAAATCCATTGCTCTGTATCTCTGAAGCCAGTATTTTCCAAAGCTGTTAAACTAACAAGCCAGTTCTACAAGGTGCAGCTTGTCCTTGGGAAGGAACGTGTTGGAAGATGTCTGCAGAGCCCTCCTCTTGCTCACGTTGGTGGCCATCTGGGCCAGGTTGCAGCAGCTTCAGCGCTCTGCGTTAGCATTGTAGGGGCGTGATTCAGCTCTCCCTCGCCAACTAAAAGGAGCAGTTATCCCCAATCTTGCCCATTCCAAAGCAAACTGCAGGAACTTATTTTCTGTTTGGGATCTGCATGTAATAGTTGAAAGCAAAATGACAGCTTGCACCTCTGACCCTTCTTGGATCTGTCACGTGCACTTTGTCCAGCAACCTGCTGAGTCAGAGCCATCTTCCCAGTGCCTGTCTTGGTGGGAGATGCTTTGGATTGAAGCCTGGATTTCCAGTCCTTTGACACAACTAACACGCCTTAGCAGAGCTCACCTCAGGCAAGGGCTTAACTGATGTCCTCAGTGAAAAGGGCCACTTGATTAAAAGAAGAAATTCTTGAGAAGCTCTGCTAACCAGCATCAGCCTGTGCTGCTGCCTCTAATTCAGTGTCTGTCTGTCCGCCTCTGCTAGAAGTCCCTGAGAAAAGTATATCTCCCAAATAATTCATCTCCAGAGCCTCTTTCAGCTCTTATTCCCATAAGAGGTTTCAGGCAGAGTTGTGGACAATCCCTGCAACTTTTCATCCTAGGAGAGCCTCTCCAGCACCCCGAGATCTCTTGCCTGCCAGCCCCGCTGCTCGGCTGCCGTGCTCTGCCCTAGAACCTGCCCGTCTGACATTGCTTTCCAAGGGTTTTTCAGGTTGTCCTTCCCAGCTCTATTGTAGCAGTTTCCTGTTTACTTCTGCAGCCCTCTGTTGTATTTAAGCAGCGTAGTTAAGTCAGGAAATTCTACACCTAATATGCAGCAATTTCCCTTCACTGACCCAGTTGCCTCTAGCGCTTTGTGAAATAGCTGCACTCTGGTGCTCACCGCGCTGCCTGTCGCAATGGCACGGCAAATCTTTGGTCTCAGGAGGAGCAGCAAACCTTCCATGCCTGTTTGTTAAACCATCCGTGGAGGCCTGATGGGCAGGCTCCAGTGAGCCTTGAAAGGTCTTGCCAGTGCCAGAGCTGGAGCCAAGAGGAACACATACTGTGCTCTCCTTCTCTGTCCACACCAGGAGCTGCTGCTCCATCCCATGACGGTGGTGAGACTCTGGAACAGGTTGCCCAGAGAAGCTGGGAATGCAGGGGGGTTGGAACTAGATGATCTTTAAGGTCCTTTCCAACCCAAAGCATTCTATGATTCTATGATCCTCCTCCACACCTTCACCTTCGAGACTCTGCACTGGCACACGTTGGGTTCTGCTGCCACTGCCACGAGGAGATCACCTTTGACAGAGGAGTAGGGACAGGGACTGGGGACTGTTTTGCTTTAAACTGGTGTGCTGAGGCTTGCCAAGGCTCGGTGGTGTGGTGGGAGGAGGATCTGGAAGGAAGAGATGACTGTGTACCCTGGGCTCTGACCGCCTCCACCTGCAGAGAAAATCAAATTGTTTTCATAGGAGCGTTGCCTGAAGACTTTGAGCCCCTCTTTTTGCTAACCCTTCACCGTGGCTAATGCTCATTTTAGGAAGGAAAAGGTGTAAATGTAACATTTCAAAAGCTAACCAATATCCAGTATTCTACCCTTAAAAGCTTTTCACGATCAAAATTAGAATCATCAGTCCATCTTGATGGTTTTAATATGTGGTCGAGAAGTTACCCGTCTTACACTGGCATCAAGTCACGTCATTCCCCATAATCTTTCTCTTGGGTTTTTTTTAGCCTTGTTGTTCATAGTTTCCTTTCCAAGTGTTTCTTTATTTGAAATGCCATTTATATTTTGTTGCCTTTTTTTTTTTTTTTCCAGCACATCTTACATCTTTGTTTTTGTTTTGTTTTTAATCTTATTTCTGGCGTTTTCCATCGCTCTGTGGCCATGATTGTGGATGTGTTTTGGTTTTTGCCTGCCTTGCTGTTCTCTCGCTGCACTCCCTAGATCCCTGTTGCACAGTCCTCTGTCATGGATGACATTGAGGAGTGGCTCAGTACCGACTTGGTGAGACTCTTTATATTTTCATTTTTCACATGGGCAATAGCACTTGTACGGATAACTTTGGATGCATTGCTGTGTTACTGATACTTCTAACAGGAGGCAGTGAAAAGTCCCAAGTCATACCACTTATTTCCCTGGGAAGGGAATATCTCAACAGGGTCATGTTCAGCAATTCAATCAAAACCATGTTGGGTTTTTTTTCTTCTCCTGAGTTATTTTATTTTCGCTTCTCCACACGAACCTCACAGAATAGCATGCTCTCCAGAAATCCTGTGGTTCTCATCCCCAAACAGGAAAGCATTTAAACATGTGCTGAAGTTTCCCTGTGGTCTCCACCGGACACAAAGCGCGTGTTTAAGGCTGCGTTAGCTTGGACAGGATCTAAGGATGTGCTTTTAAGAGATGCTGGATCAGGGCTTAGATTCCTTTCAAATGGAGGTGTCTTTGTTAAATTGGCAAACAGTCTTGACATGTTTCATAATAGTAGTAATAAAAATTTATAGCAGTCTCTCTTTAATGTTTACAACTTTCAGTTTCTCCTAAATGATTATTGTCTGGTAATTATTAAACAAACAAACAAAAGACAAGACCAAAAGTAGCCTTTCCTTTATGCCGGAGTTTGTTTTGCTGTACCACCACACGTTTGGGGTAAGCAGTGGTACAGCCAGGATGCATTTATTCCCATTTGTGGTTTTTTTAATAATATAAGCATCTGACTCAGATTAACCAAGTGCATTTTGGGGAGGGGTGCTGGGTTGCATTTCAGACTGTTCTTTTAAACACAGTTTTAAGTGAACTGAACTGTTTCCTCATGGCCACCATCATCCCTAAAGATCACCTCCTTCCAATTCTTCCAACTTCAGATTATTATTCCTAAAGAACTCCCTGCTCCTTAAGGTCTCCCCCAGCCCCTTGCTGGTGCCTGCTCAGCTCCTTGCTGGGAGCTCAGGGCTCGGGCTCTACTCCCCAGCTTCAGCAGCAGTGCCACGGGCACGCTCCGGCACGTCAGCCCTTTGCTCCGGCACCGGAGCTGACTGTACTGAAAGGAAGAAAATGCTCCTGCTCTCCAAAGCTGCCTGAAGTGTTTAAACAGACACTGGGTTTCGGTGTTGGAGTTTGGCAGACTGAGTGGCTGTTTTGGAAATGTCACTGGCTTTCAGCTGCAGGTAGTTTTTTTCAGGCCTCGGTACAGTCATCTTCAAATTTAATTACAAACTGACCTCATTTTGTTAAAGAAATCACAGTAAGTGTGGCATGTCCACTCTGCTTAAACAATCAACTCTTGTCTTTGCCATTTAAATTAATTTAGGAGGAGAGAAGATCTCATGGAGAGATAGCAAGGTAGCTCTGTGCATCTGTCATCCCCTCGATAGTCTGGCTCAGAAAAGAGCAACGCTGAGAAATGCCTTGTAGATGCCTGAACAGGCCTGGGGATCACACGTGCTGCCCCCGTGACTGTTCTGGCTTCCCTCCTCCCAGTACCTGGGCACCCATCCCGCCCGTGTGTGGGTGCAATGTTGAGATGCCCTCCAAGAAAGTTTGGACTGGATTTTGGGGTCTTACTCAAGGTTCCCCCCCTCCTTTTTTTTGTTAATGGTTCCTTGCAGTTCTCCACTTCCCAGCTGAGGAAGTTACAGATTAGATTAACTCATTGTTCTTTATATCCCTACCCTTTCTGGGGTATATTGCAACAAAAGGTGAAGCAGTGGCTGCTGCGTGCACCTTTGGAAACCTCTGTGCAGTCGAAGGTTGGCTTTACATACTCGGGCATTAAAAACCTTTGTGAGGCCAGCCAGTGCATTCCCACTCTCCTGGTAGAAAAGTCAGGGCATGGACAAATACTTTTCTTTTTCAAAGCAGGTTCAACACGAGGTTTTCAAGTAGTATTTTCAGCAATCTCTAACATCCTGATAGATTGAGGAGGATGCCCCATCCTTGGACTTTTAATTTCCATACCGAAACACTGACCCCCTCCATCCCAGCTTTTGTATCTCACGGACAGGCACTAACTGCCCATCTGGGTCCTTCATCCAGCCCACCCCAATCTGGATTTTGTACAGCATGGACACTCGTAAAACTGCTATATTTTGGCATGAAATCAAAACCAAACTCCCCAGGAGGAACGTTGGCCCCAAACTGTTTTGCAGCACATGTCCTTTGCCAGCTAAAAGTGCGTTTTATTTGAAGACACAACGCAACCCCCAGTCCTGACTTTCTAAAGGATGGTGTGACAGAAAAGATGGTGTCTTGTACAGCATCTGTGTGACTTGCACAGCTCAGTTTTTGACCAGACCTACTGTCTGAGGTGGGAACAGCACTGGATTGCCACTGAGGTCCAACAGGGAAAGTGTAGCTATCCACCAGCAATCTTCAGAAGCATCTCTAGTGCTTGGCCTCTTGTTCTGCAGCCCAGTGAAGTGTCAGTCACTACTGGCCTCCCGATGAGGGAGCTGTCTGATTTTCTCAGGCTGCCCTGCTCAGAGAGTTAGGATGTGGAAAGGAGTGGTGAAAATTGCCCAGTTGCATTAAACATGTGTCGAGGATAATAGCGAGGGTGAAGCGCTGCCCGTGTGTTCACATATCTTTTTGTTCCTGTTGCAGAAAGGAGACGAACTGGAAGAAGGAGTGACCAGTGAAGGTAAGCAGAGATGCCTGTGGCTATGAGCTGTTCTCGGGTTAGTGCACAGATGGAATTATCTGCCTTGATCCCTGCTGGGTTGCTGACTTTGCCCAGCCCGATGATCCCCAGCAAATGCATCCGCACTCGGAAAGGTGGGAGGAGAGCATTTCAGAGCAAAAAGTTCATGTTTATGGTGCGAGGAGTCCTCTGGGCTGTAAGTGCTTTCCTGCCGCCTTCCTTGGCTGCACACTGTGTTTGTGCCAGCAGGAACGTGTCCCCAAGCTGCTCATCCCTTTGGAATGATGTTTCCCTGCTTCTGTGACAGCCGATGGCGTAGCGTGGGTTTGATTCCCTCTGCTGCCTGGGCTCGGGTGTCCCAAAGGACATCCATACCCTCTCCTGAGGAAATCGGGCTGTCCAAGTATGTGTGCCTGTGAACACAGCCCGACGGGACGCCAGGCACTGCAATTCCAGACCCCGCTCACCTCTGTCCCCGGGGCTAAACGTACAGCCCCGCTTCTTACCTCTCTCCCTTCTTTCTTTTTGCATTGCAGAGTTTGACAAATTTTTAGAAGAGCGAGCCAAAGCGGTGGAGATGGTTCCCAATCTGCCGTCCCCTCCCCTGGCAGCCCCCCCCCCCCCGCCCAAACCTCTCCCCAGGCAAAAGACGGAGCGCCCGGGGGGCGCCCCCCTTGCCCCGTTGAGATTGCTCTTTGCCGCCCCCCCCCCCCCCCCCCGGAAGCCCCCACCCCCCCGACAAATCCTTCCAGCAGGAAAAAGCAGGAGCGCTCGGAGGACGCCCTCTTTGCACTGTGAAGATCGCTCTTCGCCGCCCTCTCTCCCACCCCCGTGCTCTGCGGGCGAATGTCGCTGTACGGCCACTTTGTCCTCCCACAGTACTTGGCTAACAACGACCCCCCCATTCCCCCCGGTTTCATAGATGGCTTCTCCTTCCTCCTCCCTCCCCAATCAATCCACCCCCACAAGCTCTGACTCTTTCTATTTAAGTCCAACACTATTCCTGCCAGACCACGATTCTCCAGCGCTCGCTTAATCCCCTCCTTCCTATCCCAGCTGCACAAAACCAGCTCTCGATGCTGAAAACCCCTTTAGAATGCATGAGTACGTCACACCGCGTCGAAACAAAAGCCCAGAGGGGAGAGAGCAGCCTTGCCCTTCAATTTATGTAGGGATCATCCTCTTCTGTAGGCAGGTCCTGCCAAGTAGACTGCTCTGTCGATCAGCATGTAATTGACTGAGCTGGAATGTTCAGGAGGAGCGTGTCTTTATTTTTAGATAAAATGTTAATGTATTGGCTTTCGTGTCAGATTCGACAGCAAGGAACAACTGTTCCCCTTTCAACATGTGCTTCACAAGTTAAAATCCTTTACTCTCCCACTCACACATCTCCCGGTACCATATGGTGGTCGCTTTCCCCCACTTTGTGTGGCGCTTCGTATTCTAAATCTCACAGGGTACTTTATTTTTTTCTTTTCTTTTTCCCTTGTGTTTTATCTGGGCTTGCTCTGATTTCGAAAGCAGTCTGGTGGCCGTGTCCAGTAGCTCTGGCAGTTGACAGGAACAAGAAACGCTGAGCTGAACGGATGTCGTAACGTTAGCACGCGAAGCGCTTTGCTGTTTGGGAGAGCATTCTCACGTGAGGATTTTTTTCTGGTGTGTTTGCCTTTTCAGATAGATGGGTTATTTTTTCCTTACCTTCTATTCCTTCTTCAGTGACTGTAGAGCTCTGCGTTTGTCTTGGCTGTTGTAACAACCATCCACGTGGATGGATGGGACTTGCTCCTGGACTGGGTGCCAACTGAGGTTCCTGGATTCCCTGCCATGCCTGGTAGGATAGACGTGCTGGTTCTTGGTGGCAGGTATGAGAAAAAGAGGCAAACCTCACTGGGGCTTGTGTGAAAATGCTGAGGGAGATGGTTACTATGGAGGGATTAGCCCTGCCTGCCTGTGCTGGAGGTGAAACTCTGCATTTCCTTCTGGGTTTGGGCCTAAGGAAGTGTTGAGTGATTGTGGCCGAGTCATTTTTGGAGCGTTCTTTGATACCTCTTCCCCTTTATGAACTCCCAGCTCCTAGGAGGCTGCAGTCTTCCTCCTGCCTGTGCAAACAAGCCTGTTCCCTCGCTTGCCAGAGGCATGGCCGAGAGTGCTGCTCTTCCCAGAGCTGCCAGAAGGGATTCCAGCATGTGTGCCTGCCTTGCTGGGCTGAGAGCAGAGCTGGAGCAGGCAGCTTCAGCCATCCCTGCATCCCCCGGCGCCTTCCTTGGTAGGAAGCCAGTGGTGCAAGATGGCAGGATCAAAGAGAGAGCTGAGCACTGTGCGGCGGGGAGAATCTCCTCTCCTGACTTCCTCAGATCAACGCCTGTGCAGGCAGCAGGGCTCCAGCCCCTCTTCCTCAGGGCGCTCGTTGTCTTAGGCAACCAGCCACTTGGTTCTGACTTGGCCCGTCTGAGCCTCGTGGGATGCTGGTGTGTGCGTGTCGAGCTCTCGGAAGTTGTTTGAGACCAAGAAGCTGTGCTACAAACAGCTGATGTGAAAGTGCTAGAAGCTTTTATCTGAGCATAGTTGTTTCAGCTCCTAACGTCCTCTCAAGGGCACACCGTGCTTTGTGACGTGTAAAACCTTGAGCCAGATGGCCCGATGGCAGCACTGAGGGGCTTTGAGAGCAGTCACCTGCACCTCTGGAGGGAAGTGTGGATTTCCAGGTGTCCCCGTCGGGTGTCACTCCGTTCTATCCCTGCTCATAGAATCACACAATGTTTTGGGTTGTAAGGGACCTCTAAAGGTCATCTAGTCCAACCCCCTCATCCTCTCCTCTGTCCTGCTCTCCCTGCATCCTCTTCCAGGGTCCCTCCAAGCCAAGGCAAGGCTGCCCTGGCACCCCCCCTCCCGGGGTTAACTTGGCACCTCACATTGCTGCTTTGTAGCTCACTGCTTGGCTTGCAAGTGGATGGGGGAAATCAGTGTAAGGATGGAAATAGCTTGGAGATCAAGCTGCCTCTTCTCCCCACTTGCCGTCCCTCTCCCCAGTTGAAGCCCATCTGTGTGGGTCTCCCCATTTCATCTTCTCTCTGGCTAATGGAACGTGCCAGGACAGTCTGCCTCGGCTGCACGTCCGCACTGCTGCTCTCGCCCGCTGCCCTCGCAAGGTGAGCTCAATGCTCAGATGTTGGCTGCCAGACACCCCCGCTGCCAGCTCCTGCCATCCCCTGCCTTGCTGCAACGCATCAGATGTGGCCACCAGCTCCCAGAAACCTGAGGAAACTTCTGTCGTGATGCTGATTTGATTTCAGACGGTGTCTGATGATTGCCTGAGCAATCTTGCCAGCACAGAATGAATTGTTGGTATTCCTGTCAATGCAAAAAGCTCCGTGGGTGTTTTAAGTGTGTATTTTCTCTTCTAAATCCTTGAAACACATTGACCCTGTTAAATGGCCACATCAGGTGATTCTAAGCATGTTAATCCAGCTTCCCTGCCAAGCCAGAGGAGATAATCGCATTGCTCAAGCATGGGGACATTGTCAAATGATGCTGAGTGGCAAGACTATCACCAGGGCTGTCAGTGAGCCCCCCTGCAGAGCCCCACTGCTGCGGATTTGCTGGCCCTTCTTCCCCCACCCCAAAACACAAAGCGCTGTGCTGTGCTGCTATCGGTTCTTTTTGTCAAGCTAAATCTGTCCTGAGACTTTCAAGTTGTTGCTTTAGAGAGAATCTGGTCCCTTTCTGGAAGATCTTGCAGATCTGTCAGTGACCGCTGCCTCTGACTGGGGAGGAGAAGAAACAAGAAGGCTGGGGCTGAGGGGAGGTGAGGAGCACGTGTTGGCAGCACAACTCGAGGGACTCCCTTCAGTGCTTGCAGCCTCGGGCACCCCGTGGTCCCTGCGGATGCCCCGTGTTCTCCACTGGAAAGCAAGGGCACAGTTTGCAGTGGCTTGGCTGGAGGTAGCGCAGCGCTCAGGAGGTGCCATCCCTGGGTGGCGTGTGCTCAGCCTGGGGTGGTGGCTAAACCGCCTTTCGGTGGGACCCGTGGTGGGTCTGGCAAGGGCTCAGCTCTGCCATCGGTTCTGGACCTGGCTCTGGCAGGGGCTGGGAGCAGCACAGGGGACAGAGCGTGCGGCAGAACGGGTGGTTTAGCCCAAACTTTCTAAGAGCTACACTTAGAGCTTCCCTAATGTCCTGTATCAGGATTTCCCATCTTCCCCCGTCCTCTTGTGGTCTGCAGAAAACCGGCGCGGTGGAAACTGTTGGAGGAGAAGGGAAGGGGGTTTTCACTTCAGAAGACCAACCTCTTGATTTATTCTTCCTTCGCTTTCACTCTTAAGTGCTTCCTCTGTGGGCAGAGGCCTTGTGTGGCTCCTATGCTTGCAAGAAGAGGGACGGAGCCGCAGCCTGATCCGCTTTCCCTGAGAAAATAACATCCCAGTGCTTTCAAGGCAGACTAGGAATCGCAGCTTGACGCTCAATGACACTAAATTATTATCGGGGTCCTTTGTAAGTTCTAATCATAGCCTGTTCTAGGTTAAAATATTTATTTTGTCAATATATTTTTCTTTCCAGTGTGTTTTTTAACCTCTTCTGTTAACCCTCCATGTGCTGAGATGTACGAAATGAATGGTTTCTATTTAAATATATCCTTTCGGGTTTTTTAATTGTTACGTGTAGATTCCAGCTGCATCTTTGGCAGGTGTAATAGATAACAATGTGCTGTACAGACACGTAGGGTGTTTAGTACGTAGGCAAGGCTCAGAGGAGAATCACTCATAAAAACGTAGCACGGCATCTCTTAAAGGGAACAGCATAAATGCAGAGACTGGTCCTTACTGGGACCCTCGCGTAGCCTCCCACATACCTTTCCCCTTCTGATTATCACAGCCTCCACCTCTGAGACGTGCTGATCGAGCCAGCTCTGCCATTTCCGGGGCTGGTCTTGCACCCTCAAACCGAAGAAGGTTTTTAGGGGTGGGGGCCCGTTCGTTTGGCTTGGATTTTTATGGGATACATTGGCCACTTTGAAATGGAGGCCTCGGCAGAGCTGGCCGTGGTGGCGAGATGTTTCCCTCCAGTGGTGGAAGAACAGATCTGGGTGGTGGTTTCAGACCTGGGGCAGGGGTGATGGTCCCCATCCATGAGCTGCCACAGGAGCTGGGCCAACGCTCCCCTGGCTGGTGCAGCCTGTCCCTGTTCCTCTCTATTCAACGCTCTCCTGCTTTCCCCCATGAGGACAGGACGCGCAGACCAGGAGAGCAAACACAGCAGCCTTTTCAACAGGCTTTTTTCATCCCATGAGTTGTCCAGTCTCCTGTGGCTGCTGGGAGTCCTGTGGATTGGGAACTGCTTGTGCTATCTCCATCCCCAGGCCAGCCTCATCCAGCTCAGTCATTGTTTACCTCCAAAACGGTAACCGCAGGGCTTGCGGAGCCTACTCTGGAAAAAAACAGCTCGGGATAGTTATTTTTATGGAAATAATGAAGCAGGCGGGCAGTGAGTGGATTTATAGCCTTCTTGGAGGTAACCATTCAGCTGCTGGAGGCACCCGCCCTCACCCACCAGCAAGAAGAGGCAGGAACCCCTTTGCCAGGTGCGTAGCTGGTGCCCACGCAGCACCTTCCATTCATCCCTCCAGAGCGGGCTGCACCTGCCAGCTCCATCCCCAGGCTCCCCAGGCTCCCCACGCCGTGCCCCAGGTCACTCCGCCATCCCAGGGAGAGGGGAGGGTGCATTTCACCCAGAGCTGGCTGGCGAGCCGAGCTGAGCCAAGCTGAGCTCTGGCGCTGGTTCTCTTTAGCCCGTGGCAAACCCACGCCAACCGTCCCACCCTGCTCAGTGTTTTTATGAGTCCGGGCTCCTCGTTCTGTACATGTTACTATGAGCTGTTGTTAACCCTACGAATGTAACCCGTGTAATAGCTTCTCTGTATATTACAGCTGTAGGCTTTCCAGAGGAAAAAAAAAAGGATAATATTTATTTACTGAAGATACTGAGTATTTTTTTGTTTGGGAAAGGGGTAGGGGGAGAAGGGGGACATAACCGTTTAACGAGATCGACTATGTAAAGAGAAACAAAATACACAAACCGCAAAGAAACCCAACACTAAAATGTTGCTGTATTCATGTAGAAAGTGTTTACGTTAAGGACGATCCAACTGTATTAATCTGCCATTGTTTAACTTGCTCCAGAAATCATCTCTACTTTGGTTCCTGCATGTGAGATACTCCAATAAAGACACTACTAGTGTGACCTGGAGGGTGGCATCTGTCTGTCTGTCTGTCTGTCAGGTGGTGTCTCGCTCTGCTTCACCGCCCGGCCCGAACACGCGTTACACTCTGCAGCTGCCGTTGGGCACCCGTCAGATGTCAAAACACGATGCAGCCTTCTGGAAATCACAGACTGGTTTGGGTTGGAAGGGACCTTTAAAGGTCATCTGGTCCAATCCCTCTGCACTGAGCAGGGACATCTGCAACTAGATCCTCAGTTTTCTCCAAATGATAGAGGCCCAGGTCTTCTCACCAGGAGAAGGGTTGTCACCAGCAGAAGATGCTCTTGTTTTTACCTGGCCTTGCTGTGTGTGGCAGTGTGTTGGTGCTGCAGGTAAAGTTGTTCTCCAGTAAAATTTTTGGCATATCTTTTGAGGCTGATGTCAGGCAGGCACACAGGTGACAATGCTGATGCTTGGTGGGACACCTGCCTGCCTCGCCAGATGGTCCTCAGGGTAACTTCAGATCACCTGCTTTGGTGACCTAGAAAGTGATGGGTAAGGAGCTGTTGTGCACTGCAGTGCAGATGATGATCCCAGCCCACGCAATGGGTGACTTTTCCTGACTCATCGGCCAGGAATATATTCCAATGTCCTCATTTATGACAGTGGTTGTGATGGGCACAGGAGAAGGACAAGCAGCCATCTAGGAACCTTGGAGAAGTGACATTGTGTTCACAGAACCACACAATCCCAACATGGTGGGGGTTGGAAGTGACCTCTGGGGATCATCTGGGCCAACCCCTCCTGCTCCAGCAGGATCTTTGCCTCACGTGTTTTAACTGTGGGGTTGCAGAAGCACCCCTGGGAAGGCAGCAACCCCCAGCTCTGGCAGCCTCCACTCCGCACAGTGCTGGAAATTTATGAGCCAGTATTTTTTGTGTGATTTCTGCTCTGTCAGGGCAGTGGTAGCTCCACACCTTTCTCAGCAGAGCCAGGCTGGGAACCTACCCGAATATATTAGACACGGAGCCAGGCACATGATCAGCGTGACGGTAAACAAGCCGGGGCAGAGCTGGATTTAACGCATGCTAATCGGCAGCTACAAGGAGGGGAACCCATCTTTCAGGCTCTTCCAAACACACCCCTTCCCCAAAGCAGCTTCTAAACCACAGGCCATTTGTTTTGATCTTTGTGTGTGAGATGGAAGGCACTGTTCCGACATAGTGAGGCCACCTCTGGAGCACTGGGTCCAAGTTTGAGCTCCCCAGTTCAAGAGAGACAGGGAGCTACTGGAGAGAGTTCATTGGAAGCTGTGAAGATGCTGAGGGGCTGGAGCATCTCTGTGGCCAGGACAGGCTGAGAGCCCTGGGGCTGGAGAAGAGCAGCCTGAGAGGGGAGCTGAGCAATGCTGAGCAAGAGCTAAAGGGCCCCCAGGGGGCAAGAGGATGGGGCCAGACTCTTGTCAGTGGTGCCCAGTGACTGGACAATGGGCAACAGGCACAAACTGGAATGCAGGAGGTTCCATCTGAACAGGCGGAGAAACTTCTTTGGTGTGAGGTTTGCGGAGGCTGTCCCAGGCTGCCCAGAGAGGTTGTGGAGTCTCCTTCTCTGGAGAGATTCCAAACACTCCTGGGTGATGAGAACCTGGTCCCCCTGCTCTGGTGACCCTGCTGGAGCAGGAGGGTGGCACCAGATGATCTCCAGAAGTCGCCCACCATGCTGGGATGCTGTGATCTTGTGTCACTGTTTTTCAGCTTTGGGCACCGAGTTTGGATCCCAGTGGAATGGGAAGTGCCTGCACCTGCATTTGCCCTTTCAGGGTAAATAAACCCAGAGCAGGGGCTGTGTGGCACGTGTGTGCTTGCCCAGGAAGGGATCATTGACAGCAGAGTTACAGGTGGCGAAGGAGAGAAGAGGCTCTGAATCTGTTTGCACCACGGGGTAATGATTAACACCGTGCTCCGCCAGAGCAAAACAACCCCCCAGAGCATGAGGGCTGCTGAGGACTGGGAGTGGGGCTGCCCTGGGCAGGCAGAGCTGCTTTCAGCACAGGGTGAAGGTATATTGGAGGGCAGCGAACTTCACCTGGGGGGCTCGTGTCCATCTGGGGGGCTCGCATCTGGCTGTGCACGGCATCTTGGAGGAGCGAGGGGGTAGCAGGATGGGGAATGTTTCATGCAGGGTCCCTGAGGCTGCCACACTTGGGCTCTGTGGCTGAAGCCCCAAAGGTCTTGGAGTCTGTTGCTGCTGGCAGCACGGCTCGGGATGATGCTCCACGCCATCAGTGAGCCCTCTGCAGCCACCCGAGCCTGCCTGGCTCACTCGGTAGCCAAAGTGCAACCGTCTTGGGGATCGGTTTGTTTTCTGTCTCATCCCTGCGGTTTCCTCCTAAGCCTGCGCTCAGGAAAAACGTCTCAGCGACTCTGGAGCAACCACGTGGCCCTGGCTGCCATCCCCACAGGACCGACATGATGTAATCACAGGCTCTGAGCCGTGATGCAGAATCACTCCACTCCGGGCCGCCGCGCTTATTGGCTGCGTGGCCCTGGTCCTACGGGCGGGGTTTTCCCTACCCCGCAACCAAGCTTACCCCGGGGAGCCCCACCCCGCCCGGCATCCATCGGCCTCCAAACCCACGGAGCTGCCGGGGTGCTTCCTTCTCCGGCACACAGAGAATGCTGCTCATTTGCTTTGGTCCCCCAGAGCAGGGGGAAGCATCTTGTGGGGGTCCCCGGGGTGCACAGACCCTCCGGTTCAGGGTCAGGGAAGGAGCCCTGCAAAATCCAGCTTTGCCCACAGCTTGTGTGAAATTAAAGCCGTGTTTACGCATGTGATTGATTTTTCCCTCTCCATGTCTCGCGGGGAAGGCTGTGTCCTGGGTTCTTAAGGGGTTGTTAAAGGTGTGTGACCCTCACAAGGCTGCCTTAAAGCCTTGCAGGGCCACGGCACATCCATCTCCCCAGCCCTGGAAACCTGCCCTCCCCTCCTGCAGCACATGGAGCACTGCAGGCGCTTTCCTGAAGCAAGGGGAAATCTCCTGCGCCCATGGAGCACGGTGACCCAAATAATAATAGGGGTACGAGCACATGGCCCCCCTGCACACCCCACAGCAGGAGCTCCCAGGGGTTTTTCTTCAATAGTGTTTGCTGTGAGGGAGAGATGTCCTAGCAGCTGCCAATGGCCTGCGTGCAGGTGACGCTGTCCCAGCCGTCAGCACAGAGCTGAGCCAGGACTCCCTGGGCTTGTCCCCAGCTTGGGTGCAAGTTAATGTCCCCAGCCGGAGGAGGCTCGAGGGGGGATGAGGGTGCAGAGGGACGAGCAAGGCTGTGCACCCACGGCTCTGCGCACACATGGGGTGCTCTGCGTGCTCCCCAACAAGCCCAGTGTCATACCAGGGTGCCCCATGCCATGCAGAGGATCCCCATATTGCACAGGGTTGCCCGTTGTGCCACCACATGGAAGTTGGTGAGGCTGGGGGAGGGTTTATGGTGCAGCCAGGGTTCATTAATTCACAGGTGGTGCTCGGTGGTGAAGAAGAAAAGCGGTCAAACTTTCAGGGGGGCAACGTTGCAGAACATTGTCTTTTCCTAAATTATTCCCAGCAGTAGGATGAACCATGCAGTGCTGCGGGGCATGGTGACATGGGCTCACTCCAGCATGATGCACCCAGGCTGAGACCCACCAGCAAGCGATATTCCCAGTTCCTTTGCCTCACGATGCCCAGGAGAGTGTGTGGGCTCAGCTGGGGATCACGAGGCAGCATCAGCACTTCAGCATCCCCTAAGTGGCATCACAGGAGCTTCTCCCACCCTGGGCCATGCCATGGTTGGGCTGCAGTGCTGGGATGTCTTCCCGACCCTGGAGATGGCACATGTCCACAGGCTATGGACAGGGAACCATACGAGCCTGGAGAGGTGATGCAGTGGCCAAAGTTCACATCAGCACGTGGCTGCCATGAAGTGTTGGGGACATCTGCAGCCATGGCCACCACCTTTTCCCCACACTAGCCCTCCTGCCTGCTCCCACGTGTGCCCTGATCTGGGATTAAATAGTTTTTAAGGCTCAGCCCGGGTATTTAGAGCCCTGCTCAGGTATTTGGTGTCTGTCCCAAGGGCTTGGTGACGGTCCCCACGGGTTGGTGCTTGTCCCCAGGGCTCAGAGTCTTCCCCAGGGGACTGCTGCCCGGCTCAGGGGCTGCAGCCTGCCCCGCTCCTGGTGCACCAGCTCCCTGCCCGCTGCTGCCAGGGGGTCCCTGCCCGGCGCAGCCGAGGCGCGGAGGCGGCCCCGGGGCGGGCCGCGGCGGCGGATCCGCCTCCATCCCTCCCTCCTCCCCGTCCCTCCCTCCCTCCCCTGCCCGGTAGCAGGTCTGGGCACGGTTCGCGGGAGCAACTTGGCGGCTCGTCCCCTTCCTCCCTCTCCCCGGGCCAGCGCGGCCATGGCGGGCGGGCGGCCCCGCCGCTCCTAGAGCCGCTGCAGCCCGGGACCTGCCGCTGCCGCTGCCGGGATGAGCACCCTCGCCTTCGACGATGCGGCCCTGGAGGGGCTGTCGCCGTCCCTCGGCCTCTCCGGGGCCAGCGACATTGACACGGCCCTGCTCAGCGACATCGACGGTGCGTCCCGACCCGGGCAGCGGCGAGCGGGGCCGGGAACGGGACCGGACCGGTGCATGGCCGGGACCGGGCTGGGGGTATAACCGGGGCTCGGTGCAATGCTGGGACCGGGCTCAGCGCATGGCCGGGACCGGGCTAGGTTCGGTGCCGTACCGGGGCTCGGTGCACGGCCGGGACCGGGCTGGGGGTATAGCCGGGGCTCGGTGCGTGGCCGGGGGGGCTGGGTTCGGTGCGATACTGGCGCTCGGTGCATGGCCGGGGTTGAGGAGACCGGACTCGGTGCACGGTCAGGGAACCAGGCACCGGGACATGTTCGGGAGAGCGGCTTCGGTGCATAACCGGGACTCGGTGCAGGGCCGGAGGAGCGGGCTCGGTGACGGGCCCGGCGTAGGGGGTGGGGGACACACTGAGCTGCTGGAGCTGCGGGGTCGGTTACGGGCGACTGGCTCCGTTATCGGCGGCTGGTCCGTGGCGGGGAGTGGGGGACGCAGGGAGGAGCAGGGTCCCGAGGAATGGAGAAGGGGCATGAGACGGGGCCCCCCAGGCTGGAAGTACCGGTGCCGGGACAACCCCGACAACCCCCCCCCCCAACACGTCCTCAGCATGGTGTCGCCGATAGCCCCGCCCCTCGGTGACGTCACACTCCAGGTTACTCTCGGTCATTCCCTCCAGGACGCCTGGATTTCCCGAGCCACCCAACCGGGTTGGGGTGAAGGGAACAGGGCCGGGGAGAGATTCCTACAGCGGTCCCCGCAGCTAAGCAGAGCATCCTTGGGGCTGGGACCCATCAGCACCCACCTTTCCACAGAGCTGTGGGGGTCCGTGGGATGGAGATGCTGCCAAAGGGACCCATTCCCCAGGGGCACTCACTCCCCTGTGCCAAAAGGAGCCGCTCCGCAAGGGGACTCGCTCCCCACCACCGTGGCATTGGGGTTTTACTGATGCCGGGTGTGGTGTTACCATGGCTTTACCCAAAAAGTGGGTTTCCTAGCCCTTGGCCAGCCTGGCACCCATCTGGCCGCATGCTCCACCGGCTCTGCCGGTCTGTGCTGGATGGTGTGGACTGGCAGAGCCGGTGGAGCATGCGGTGAGGTGGGTGTGGGGCTGGCCAAGCTCTCTGACACCTGCCCCACTTCAGGGTCCAAGGGGGTCTCTCCCTTGGAGATGTCTGGAGGTTCATCCTGATGGCAGTTGGGGTGGATCAGGGCAAATCCATGTGCCACCTGCCTTTCCCCAGTGAGCTTTTGGAGTGAGATTGTGCCACGGTGGGGCTTTGCCACGCTGCTTTACCTCATGGCTATCTGGGCCACCTCGTGCCCCCTGGTTCCCCCGCATGGCTGATGTAGATAGCCATGGAGTGGCCACGGCTCATCCCTCTTACCCATGCCCACCCAAGGGTGACTGTGGAATGCACCTGCAGGGATGTGGGTGCCCTGCACCCACCGGGACCTGCCAGGACCCACAATCACGTGGCTCTGCACCCCAGGCTCCCACAGCCTGAAGCAGCATGGTGAGGGCAGCTGTGGCACCACCTGTGTTGTGCTGATGCCACGGGTGGCAGTGGGTGCCACAGGACATAAATACCTGGTAGGCATTTGGTGTCTGGGAGAGCTGTGCCCACCCCCGAGGCTGGGCAGCAGGAAGGCGGGGCCAGGAGGGAGCAACCAGGGGGGGGTGTCAGGGGGTGCATCCCCAGACTTGCCCCTAGACCATGAGAGAGTCTTGGGGCGGGGGGTGTGTCTTCTGAGCAGGGGGGAGGGGTGATGCTGAGAGCCCCCTGGGAAGGAAACCCACCCACTCAGAGGGTGCTAAGGGACGGATGTCTTTGGTGGGGGGCATGAGGGGCTGCACAAAGACCCCTTGGTCCTTGCAGAATATCTCCTCCAGGCGCTGGTCATCGAGTGAGGAGCGTGACGATGGGCTGGCCAGAGGCGGGGTGGGCGATGGGGCGCTGGGTGAACGGGTTAACAGTGACCGACCCCGAGTAACCGGCGGGTTACGGCCGGGTGCCCGGGAGTAACCCTCGGCCGGGCTCACCTTGGCGCGGCCGCGGGGCTGTCTGGGGGTGGCGGGTGCGCGGGCGGCGATTGGCGGAGTCGCATCACCCCATCGCCGGCTTCGCTCCAGGCCTGGCGCGGGCAGCGGCGGGGAGGGTGGCGGGGAGGAGGCCAGAACATAGCTTTAAAATCTCCCGCTGCCTCATCAGAGCCCGGCACGGGGCTAAGCGGGGGCTGCAGCGTGTTCTTGGGGATCCCCCCCGACCAGCTCCCACCGGAGTGGAGTGCACCTTCAAAGGTACCCCCTCCTCGCCAGCTTCCTCTTCCTCGCCTGGCAGGGTCATTGCTGTGGCCCCTTTTGGTGCGCTGCACTTCGTGGAGGGTGGTCCAGGGGCTGCGCACCTCGGTGGGGGCATCTCTGGGGGTGTGTGCATAGGAGGGTGCACCTGGGAGAGCCATGGTGGGCACATCCCAGGGTCTCTCCGCCTGGGGGTACTGTGGTGGGGGCACCCATGGGTCTGTGTTCTTGGGGGTGCCACCATGGTGACATCTCAGGGCAC
Source organism: Megaceryle maxima (assembly GCA_024605025.1). Classification (NCBI taxonomy): domain Eukaryota; kingdom Metazoa; phylum Chordata; class Aves; order Coraciiformes; family Cerylidae; genus Megaceryle; species Megaceryle maxima. The sequence continues at coordinate 1,095 of JANHGN010007563.1, read as the reverse complement.
CTTGGTGGAAGCATCCCAGGGCACCTCCTTGGGGGTGTTTTTGGACACCCCCAGGTGTGGGTGTCAGGGTATGTTGATGGGGACATCCCAGGGCACCCAAGTCCCATAGAGTAGCTCCCCCTCACCTCCCCACCTCCAGGGTGTTTAACCCTGTGCTTGCCCATCTGCCCTCCTGGGGGTTGTGTGGATAGGTGTGCCTGGCACAGGGGTCTGGTACATCCTGGGTGTGCCACCCCTCTGTAGCACCCCCAGCACCCCCTCCCCATGATATAGGGGCTGCCTTGGGAGTTTGGGGAGTTTCTGGGACAGGATAAATGAATGAGCTGGGAAAGCTCATCTCTGCCTCCCTCAACCTCAGAACCAGGCTGAGATCTGCTCTGCCACTCGCAGACTGGGCTAGAAACCTCTGACCGCTGGAGGTCAGACATTGGCATCCCCATTGCAAGCCCCATGACTCAGTTTTCCCACTGTCAGGGTAGCCAGGAGGCTGTGAGGAACAGGGCACAGCAGATTCCTGGTCTCTCAGGGAATTTTGCCTCAGGTTTATGGGGATCCACCTCCCAAGTGGAGATCTGTGGGGTGGGCAGCATGGGGCTAGCCTGGAGACCCTGGGGCTTTGGGGCCCATTAGGAGGTGCGTGTCCAGGGCAGATACTGACAGCACTTGGGGGGGGGGGGGCGGTTTTGCAGACATGCTACAGCTGATCAACACGCCGGACAATGACTTCTCGGGGCTTTTTGACTCACCCTTCAGTGCCCCCGACACCGCCATGCCACCGGGGATCCCCCCGACTCCAGGCAACCTCAGCACCTACCTGGGGCCCAGCAAACCTCCCCCCGCCACCCCCACCAGCAGCGTCTACCCAGGGCCCCCTGGGCTGGCAGCCTTTACCCCACAGCCCCCAGCCCCTGGTGGCCCACCCCACCCCCCTCAACTCCCCCCCCGCGGGTTTGGGGGGGGGAAGGAGGATGGGAAAAGGGCAGGACAGGTGACGTTCTGGGTATGGAGATTCTAAAATTCATGAACTATGTGACAGGAAAAAAGGCAAATTCTATACAACAGTGCTTAAAAATAGGGGGCAATAATACCTTAGAC
>JANHGN010007562.1:10852-51187 GCA_024605025.1 Megaceryle maxima | reverse complement strand
AGAATCACCTCCCTCAACCTGCTGGCTACACTTCTCTTGATGGAGGCCATGATATGATTGGCCTTCTGGGCTGCAAGTGTACAGTGATGGCTCATGTTGAGCTTCTCATCCACCAGTGCTCCCAAGTCCTTTTCTTCAGGGCTTCTCTCGAGCTAGTCTCGAGCCAAATCTACCTGGTTCATCTCATCATGGATCATGGACCGGGTCTTAGACCCACCCAGGGAGGTGCCTGTCAGGAGGATCTGGTAGGCAGACAGGGAACTTGGGGTGATGGCTTTACAGGGGGCTGCCCAGCATTGCAACTTGTCTCCAGATGTCAGCCTGGTCAGCTCCTGCTATGTGCATCATATCTTCTGCTGTATGGTATACATCTGTCAGGTTGGACAAGTAGCATGGTAGTCTACTACATTAGGACTGTACTGCTGTTGTAGTGCACTGCTTAGTCTGGCTTAAAGTTTGTGCTCAAGAAGGGCTTGGGCATTCCCAGACCGTGAGTACAGCCAGATCTTTGCAGTGCAAACAGCACTAAGGAATAGGAACATCAGCTTCTCCTTCCATCATTGTTATTGATATACTTTGTGACTCAAGGGAAGCCTTTTCTTCTCTGTGCCTCATCTTACTCCCTTGTAAAACAGGTACAGAATGATTGCACCCCTCTGTCCATGAATATTTATCCAAGAATGCAGCTGAATATTTTAATTTGGCTCCTCTGTTCCATAATGGAGAGCCTGGAAGCCTAACTTCAGATAGGGATTTAGTTGGTCGATCAAAACCTCTTGATATTTGGCCATGGAGCTAGCAGCGCTATACAGCTAATGGGAAGGACAGCAGATGACTTTCTATTTCCAGAGAAGTTAAACATTTACTGTTCTTCAGAACCATGGGAGAAATAGTGAGAGGGAGGTAGACCATATCACACTTTATGAGACAGCCTCCTAGCTATCCTGTGTTTGTGTCTTTTAGAGCTTGGTTATTCCATTTCTCCATCAGGCTTTTTTATCAGAGAACTGTTTAATCACATGGACACCTCCTGAACTTGTCATTTAAGCATTCTTTTAATGCTAAAAAATAATAGCATGCAAATACAGTGCAAAGATTTCTTGTTAATAGCTTGATTTATAAAGTGTTGTGACATTTAGCAATGTTAAATCCAAATCCCTATAGAAATTATGAGTAATAAGCATTTGATATCTTTTGTCCTTTTCAGAAGACAGCCAAAAATCAGATATGATGTGGGAGAGTTCCCACGTGTAATATCAGTTGTTGCAATGCTGCATAGTATGAACTTAGAAAGCTTCAACCTTGTATTCAATAAAAAGGTATGTATTTATGTTCTAATGAGCTTTCATACATCACGATACATCAAACATAGCAATAGCCAAAACATATTTAGACTTTTCTACTATAGCCTTTGCATGGACATAGGACTTTTTCTATGAAGTTACGATAAAAGTCTGGTTGAAAAGTATCAATGACATTTTAACCACAAATTATTTTAGGACCTGTATCCTTATTAGTGATTACATTATTTGTTCACAATTCAGTACTTCGTGAAACAAATTGCTGTTTTGTGAATTGTACAGGGCTATTGTACCTACAGTAGAGCACTCTTTGCAAAAGTGTACGTGTGTGTGTGTTAGAGGAAGGGGGTTTGTAGCTGGTAACTGCAAAACTGCTTTGCTTTTTTTTTCCTGTTACAAGGGTTAATAAGGGAACCTATTAAAAACAACAACAACCTGATAGTTTTCAGATGATAAATTACATCTCTTTTATCTACTTTGTTCATGGGATTAAGCGTGGCAGTTGCTTTTTTGGAATGGTATAAAACATAGAGTAACAGATTGAGAATTATCTGTCGGTCACTCATGGTTGGTGAGACAGTGTGCCACTGTGAGACAGAGAATCTCTTGTGCAGCGTGCAGTAAAGTACACTACAGTTCTAATTATACATTATGAACAACTTAAGAAAAGAAACATTCTCTAAATCATAAAATAGAATCTTTGATTTTATTTGAATTTACAAAAGTCTCCTTTCTTATAATAATGCAAAATGGATTATTTTTTATATGCTGAACAGAGCTGTATTAGTCTGAGTTTGCTTTTGGTCTTCTTTGCTAACAGTGTTGATATCCACTGTAAATTTTAAATTGGTTTGTCTCTGTCAGAATGGAACTAAAGGTAGCTAAAGACCTTGCTATTCTCAAAAGAGTGTATTTTCATTATTATTATAATTAAGTTAATTACAACTTAATTTACTATTTCAACCATGCAAGTTGCATTTTTGCCTGTAGGTTAAAAAATGCTTTGTTCATGAGTAATTCTGGAATAGGAGCGAAACAGTAACATCCTTTCTGGACCCCACATCTTTGAGAAAAGCTAACAAAGGAGAAAGAACCCTTGATCTAGCACATGGCAGTGAAGTGATGAATTGCATTGTTCAGTCATTGACTTGAACAACTTGACAATACCATCCATAACCTGTGATTTCTCTGTGTTTAACAGTTCCTGAATGTTACTCAACAGAATTTAAAAAAAAAAAAAAAAAAGACAGTCTAGAAAAATACAGTGAGCACTTATTTCAACAAGAAAGTACTTTTCGCCAAAAGCATTTATCTTTGCAAACACCTAAAGAGATGGAGAGAATATCAGGGAAGTAGATCTGATTAGTCATACCCAGTGGGAGAAGGACTGCAGCTGTGAAATATTCTGTCCTAAACTTACAAGTAGACAGCTTGATTGTATTTAACTGCTGCTGGCTAATACATTCAGACAGTGCAAACTCTCACGCTCTTCTAAAGACAGGGGTGGGTACCAGAACACGCTTAATTGCAAACGCTTTGTAGATCTGCAGCTGTGGTCAGATAATGTTTAAATGCTGACCCTGTCTCGGAAGTAAGGACACCCAGAATTATGCCTGAGCTGCCATTCTTCACCTAGACTTTGGATGTGAAGGAAGTTTCTAGTCTAAGATACTGTCCAAGAAGTTTGCTTCTTGCACAGCTTCTAGAAAATGGGATATTCTTTACTATTTTTTTGTTTCTTTTTTTGGTTGGTTGGTGGTTGTTCCCCCCCCCAAAAAAGAATAAACCAGCACTTCTTGTAGCAGTTAGGAGAAACTTATCTAAACTCTGCCTCTGTCACAAAGCTCCAAGATGTCAACTTTGACAAAAGGGGATGACAGGACAGGTTTTGCTCTAGGGAACGAGAAGCTGATTACCTGTTTAGCTCTGTGATCACAAACTTCGTTGACTTAGTGAACTCCAGTAACTACTCACTGTCCATTAAAACTGAAAGAAAAGTACAGTGAAAAGGCAGAATGCTACATCTATAGTAGTGTAGGAATGACAGTCCTTTGGTAGATTACAGGATATTTTGCTTATGGGCAAAAGAGGAGCAGATTGCTCTCAGATGCCACAGTGGAGTGCACACATGAAGCAGTTGTGGTCTGTGCCAATTTTGGAAGATCAGACAATGTAGATTGAGGATGGAATCACTGCTAGGATCCTAGTTTTGGAAGCACAAACTTCTTATACCTAACTAACTACAGCCTGTTGTGCCAGAGGGACGTGCAGAGCTTTGTGTGGGGTTAGGCAGCACCTTGCCGAGCAGTTGTTGAGAGGTTTTTGTGAGGCACAAAAATCAGACCACATCCTGAGAGCTGCATATGGCTCACAGTTTGTGCAGCTTGCAGTTTACCTTAGAATAATAAGGTTCCCAGCCCCACTGATTGCAAAGGTAAGTGACAGCTTGTGGCTTGTCACAGTGCTGTGCGGGTTTGCAAAATGCTAAAAATTGTTACCTTTCTGCACAGCTGTAGAATGCAGAAGACATGGTAGAAAATAAATCCTAGCAGTGTTTATTTTCAGTTGAAGTTAAGCTAGGAAAGCTGTAGCCTCTTCTGTCTTTTGTTTATTTTTTGGAAAATGGTCTGATCCCAAAAACGGTCATTTCTTGTGAAAATGCCTTCTCCACAGAAATAACAGCACTGCACAGTGGCACTGTAGTACACACTGAATAAATCATACGGGGAGATGACTGAGCTTCACCTCTGTATGTCACTTACTAAAATTGGTTCCTTCAGGCTTGAGAGCATGATTGGAAAGAAGAGCAATAGTGAAGCTGTCTCTCTCCCTCTAGTGCCTACAGAGCAGGATTTTCAGAGAATGACAACTCAGAGAAAGACTGAAAGAGATGCCAAAAAAAAAAAAAAGGTGTCTTTCTGCAGTGTATTTAGGACAAGCAAAAGCACATTCACAGCTAATTTTAAGCAGCCTTCAGAATGCAGTATAACACCTTATTAATTCACTTGTACTTAATCCTTGCATTCTGGTATTTTTAGAAGCCATCATGCCATTTAGCAGTAGTCTCAGCCTATGTATCCTTTGTAATGGATGACACCACTCTATTTCTCCTTTTAATTTAGAATTAGCTTTCCAACAGTAAGCCTTACTCACACACAGAAGTTATACTGATTTAACTAAATTAATTAGAAATGGAATTAGTTAAATGTGCACGTTCTTCCTTCTCCCTAATGTATCCTTAATTTGGTTTGAGTGCCCTTTGTTGCAATCTGTGTGGAAATGGTGAAGGCCTGCCTTCACCACTTGCCCCCACCTAATCCTGTGCAATGGGAGGAGAGTTTAGTTGAACCTCTTGCAGCCTGAACCTGTAGGAGAGTGAAGTCACCTTCATAGATTTTGGGCTCTTTGCCAAAGGGCTATCTATCTTGACCACTTCTGTAGTGCAAGTACCTCTGCAAGTACTGGATCGCAGCAATTGGAATGAATAAGGTCTAGGGCTTTTGAAGACAACGCCTCTTCCTTTGGTGGCTTATTATTTCTTGATCACGTGGGAACTCAGGATATGGCTGTATCAAATGTAAACAGTTCTGTTTTGTCTGTGCCTGGGTTTATCTTGATCCAGTATCAACCAGCCAGGAGGCTTAAGTTAGCTTTGGGCTGCTTTTAATGAGCTGCAAATGAAAACAAAGTCCTCTAAACTGTGGTTTCTCTCTGTTAGGTATTATCTAATCAGGGCTCTCCAGAACAGGCATTTGGAAACCTGTTCTCTCTGCACAAGCATACAAAATAGACTTATCGGATAGTTTGTGTTAAGGCTGCTCTGGAGCAGAGAGAAACATACAGAGGGGGTTTTTTATGGTTTATTTTATTTTTCTAAATGTATAATGTGCTTAGAGATACACAAAACCCCCTCTTTCTCTCTTTAGCATCTCAATGAGCACTAGTCAGAGGTACAGTATATAAAATATTAGCACAGCAAGAGTTTAGAATTCAGAACATGGGACAGTAATGCCTGCATGAACATTTTGTGGAGAAAAACAAGGAGTGCAGGCTAACATCAATTCTTCTTCCTTTGATTTACTAGAATTTAGATGAAAACTAAGATTTCTAGGAATGGGTTTGTGTGCATGGAAAAGCTGCTAGGAAATGAGTGAACATATATACTTAAAACATGATTATTCTGCACCTTTCCCTGCATAGATCCTTTCATTCTGTATGAAGAGTGTCTTTTTTGCAGTTTAGCTTCATCTGTTTCAAAAAGGTGAAGAGAGACCACATTGCAGAGTATCTGCTGCAGGCAGAATAACAGATCAGACCTATTTCTCTGTGCAAAGATGTTCTAGTGTAATTGCAGTCAATCCAGTCAGGAAAAAAAAAAAAAAGCAACAAATCTCTGTGCATAAGAGGTATTTATCAGTCTAAAATGGGACAAGAAAACAATGAAAACTTACCAGAGTTCTGATTCTGAGCCCTCAGGTGGAGCTCTCCCTTCAATTTACTCCAAAGTCTGTCTGTTAAAGAGATTTGCAACTTATGTTTTTATTATATCACTGCTTTGTTTATAATATTACATGAGTAATTTGTTTCTAGGACTTTACTGTGGTGGTAAATTTTATGCCCACCTCTTGGAGAGGGAGGCAAAAGGACAAATAAATGTGATGGCAAGTGTTTCTCAACTGTAAGTATTTTACACGAGTGCCTGAATATGGGAGAATTTGAACTCTTCACATACTCTGAATTACATTTGATTGTGATGCCCAAAGAAATTGATGTGAATACAACTCCTGTGCACAGGCACAAACACAGGTAGTGGAAGGGTGTGTCTGTGTACCCAGTACGTAGCAGCAGGGAGGGCTGTAATAAGAGTTATAAATCACAATGTTCAGAAAATGTAGGGCAAGTAGCAAAGAGCACTGGAGATGAGAGCTGTCATTCTTCCCTGCACGTCCCCCAAAGGAGGAAAGCCTGTCTTCTGGGCCAGAACCATTTCATACAATAATCTGTTTAGTCCTTTCCTTCAGAGCAATGTTTCATCTTCAAACACAAAACTCAATCCTCAAGTGATTAACAGGCCTATGCAGAGTAGCCTGCAGATATTATTTCTCCCATCTGGCAGAAGGTCTTCTCTAGTCTCCTAAGTTTTAAAGGAGTCATCTGAGCCCTTTCTCTCAATGGCTGGTAAATCTTCTACAACCCACAAATAACTGTTCTTAAAAAAGGTCCGTCCCTTAACGTATGTGGTTTGCTTTAACATGTGTGATGCTGCAACAGGAAACCAACTTGCCACAGAACCAGTCTGACAATTTACATCAGTCCTGGACCATGGGTAGAAACCTGTGACAAATTTTGACTCAGAAAAAAATACAATGTTAGTCATTGGAAACAGGGAGAAAGTCTGTAGGAAGCCAGAGGAAGCCACACTGCTTTTAAATTGAGGCAGGAGAAATGTGATCCTTAACTTGTTATGACTGATGAGAATGAAAGCTATCTAAGATACTGATTAAGCCACCAGAGGACTTTGCTTTAAGGAATCTTATGAAAAGGTGCTTTTTTTATCAAACTTATTACTAGGGCAGGCACCTACTGCTTTAATATCTGTAGTTTAGACTGTATTTTCCTGAATGCATTCTGAATGTTATAATGAAGTTATAATGAAGGTATTTCTGCTTAACCCATGAAGAGAGGCTGAGACCTTCACTGAAATAATGTGTCTTCCACAAATTTTGTAATCAGAATAGAGACTACATTTTGAGGGACTCAAAAGTCTCCACTTAGTAGGTAATCTTGAATTCTTCAGCATGTGTACTCTGCACGTGCTTCTGTCACAGCCTGAGCATGAAAGGCTGGGGAAGAGCACATAATTTCTTACTGTCATGGGAGAAGCAGAAATGACAAAAGCAATTCCAGTATGTTGCTAGGAGAATGCTGAGATGCCATGTGTACATTCAAAAATTAGTCTTCTAAACAGAGTCAGGACTTGCAAGTTCTGTATTTGCTGGTTTGGAACTTGTGTCCACAGATCAGAAGAAAGAGAACCCTCCTCCTGTTAAGTAAGGAAAGATGGTGGTATCAGTAGGGATGAACTACTAATCCAAGGTGAAGGGCATAGGAAGAAGTCCTCTTTGTTTTTGAAGAACAATGGGGATTGGTTGTGCTTATTGCCCAAAAAGTCTTGCTCTAGTCTTTTTTTTTTTTTTTTTCCTTTTCTCTTTGTAATGTGTACTTTACAGATTTATGGAGTGTAAGATTATCCCCTTTTAACTTCTATACATCACAGACCATTCACTTTCACTGAACTAACCCTGTTAATGAGCATAACATGTTCAATGAAGTATACCTTGTCTTCAGCATAGCATATCTTGAAGAAAGTGCCCAGTCTTGGTCTGAAGATATCAAAAGATGGAGCAGCCAGGCTTCATTTCAGAGGAATGGATTTCACATCCCGAGAGACAGATTTTCCTAGAGGTATAGAGATGCGATGCTTGACGGGGGTCTCTATAGCACTCTCATGCTGTGAATTGTGGTACAACACACCAGCTGAGCATAGAAGTGAAAGGTTATGAAATATAAATTCATTATGGCATAGCGAGAGCAGTGGCAAAAATTCCTTGTGTTTCCAAGTGTCTATATTATATTCCCAACTAGGGGTACTGTTAGTGGAGACAAACTGCATTCTTTTGATCACTTTCTGCTGTGAAAAGGGTCAGTCCTCCTTGTTCTTCACACTCCCTCCTACATGATCCTGACTCACCCTTGGGTTGACTTTCATATTCACTGAGCTGATCCAGCTCATTAACCCATCAGAAAAATGTCCTTTTTTTACTTCTTTGAATTTATTTTCTGCCAGTTCAATGAGCTGAATCGGCTCAGTGAGGGGTCAGGTGAGTGTTAACGGTACTGTAAGGAAGCATGGATGGAATTCTGTGATTTTGTGAATTAGGGGAAGGAAGAGAAAAAGGACAGGAAAAAGCACACAAGGTGAAGGAACAAGACAGCTTCTTTCAACAGCAGAGAGCCTTAGGATCAGCTTATCTCACCTCGTCTGGTCATATCTTTAGGAAGGTAATTTCTTTAGAGCTCCTGTGGAGTCAAAGTAGAAAGAAGGGTTTCTTTAGAGGGTGGCTAAAAAAGGAAATAAAGGGAAGTAATCTAATTTAGATGCATAGGTTACACAACGTAAATATGCCTGGTCTTTACTACAAAGACCCCTGTGGATTAAAGCTTTAAAATACTAAATGCCTGGAAAATCCAAATAATGGTCTGTAAATACAGAAGTAGTCTTTGGAGAGCTCTAAAAGGCCTCAAGTACATTCAGGAAGACCATGTAAATCCAGAGAGCAGAGCATGAGCACCAGGTGAATTGGCCATGTGAAGTCATTGTTGAGCAAAGGTTGGTGAAGCTAATGTCACTTGGAATTTGCTCAGGCTCTGCCTGAGAAGAAAATCGGGAACAATCCTCTAGCATACATCTTGTTTTCAGTGGAGTAGTTTCCCCTGCCATTCCTTGCACACCACCAGCTCTGTCACTAATTTTCTTGCTCTTTTCACTTCCGCCATTATTTGTAAAACTAATACTGAAAATGACCTACATAAATAAATAAATTGAATGAATAAATTATGAGGGAGAGAATGAATGTGTGAGTGTGTGTAGGTGGATGACACAGAGAACCAGGCTGGTGGGAGCAGCAGGAGCTATCAGTTCATTTGCTGTCAGTGGCAGAGCCCCAGGGAGGGTAATGACATTAAGTACCTGATTGTGCAAGGTGCAAGTGCCTTCATCTTCTGTCATTCTTGGAGATAATTGAAAGCATTTCCATACCTTGCTAGGAGAGGCTTCAAGCAAAAAGAAGAGGGCAGCAGCCTAAACCTGTGATTTTTTTTTTTATTTTTTTTTTTTTAGCCTTTATTTTTTTATTTGCAGATCTGTAAGGATTTCTCCTCTGTAATGAATCTTTTCATAATTATCTTTCTTGGAGCCTTTTAAAATAATCAATGGACCCTCAGGGGCCTGTACAACTGAGTTGCAGGCTTTCAGATAATGCAACGCAGGAGAAACTTCCCTCTTGTAAGAGCAGGGCTGAAAGTCTAATTTCAGAGTTGATATTGGTTTTATCCTTTCAGGTACAACCTTTTTACCATGGAAGGCATTTGCCATTATGTTAAGCAAATAGCTGAGCCACTGGCTCCTTGCCATGCCACTGAACCCTGGGACATTTTCTGAGAGCACAAGGTGAACTCTGCAGTGCAGGAGGGGTGCAATGCTCCTTTGAGATTTGCCACATCTTGCACCAGAGATGAAATGTGCCCATTGTGCTGTGTTGTAGAGCCACGCATGCTGACAGCTTTGCCCTTCAGGACAGGGCATATACAGCTGGAATTCAACTGGTTGCAGGAAGATGTTTGTGTTATTAAATGAATAAATATGTTAAAAAAAAAAAAAAAAAGTTGTTTAATTATCAGTGGTGTTTATAGTAATTACTTAATAATCCCAACACTTCAGCATTCTTTTTTTTTTTTCTGAAGTAGTTTAACCCTTTGTATGATTTTTCCAGAGTATAAGATTGTATTATCATACCTGTTAGACTGAGAAGCTGAGATGTGTGTCCATACCTGTATATGTTATTTGCATACAATTGCCTCTCACCTGTTCTAAGTATGTGGCTCTATAGCACTCTTTGTTGGAGTCTGAGTATCCCTCACGAATGGTAAATAGTAGGACTAGAGCTGAAGAAATTGCCTTAAATTTCCCTTCAAAACAAGTGTGGCTTGTAACTGTTCACTTCTAAAAAATCCACTTGTTTCCCTAACACAGACTTACTCTTTATAGTTGTCCATTGGAGCTGTTGTGTGAGATCCAACTGACATGATGTGCAGCCAGTCCTTGGGTAGATTAACAACTGTCCCAGAGAGCACTGGAAAGGAAAATAGAATTTTTCAGCTTTTTGCAATACTTAGGGTAGCAGCAGAGGAGAGAATGGGATATAAAGGATGAGGTACTACTGGTTGCAGGCTGTGCTTTTGAGCAGATACAATGTTCTGAATTGATTTTCACTTTAAACTTGGCATTTGTATATGTGGGAATAGGGAATTACAGTAATAAAGCCTGGAATTCATAAATACACTTATAGCTCTAGTCAAGTGCAAATCCCTCAGATAAGAAAGGGGCACAGTCTGCCTATCAGTCACAGGTAGAACAGTCTCTACTGGTTGCTCTACAGTGATTGCTCTTAATCAACCCTTTATTCAGCTACGAGATGCTGTTAACATATAAAGTAGGCCAGGCTGTCATCTGACTGTTATTGACAGCTAGTCCAGTGAGTGAGTCTAGAGTTTGTTGCAGATGTGTGTCTAAGTCCAAGGTTACTTAAGTTAATGCAAGAAGAATAAAGAGAGAATTAAAAGGAAAATTTGGGCAGTTGCATTAGAAACTTCATTATCGTGAATCCAGGGGCCTCCAGAATGACTTGTGAATGCCCTTGCCAGGTCAAAGGTCATTGCCCTCCATTCCTGCAGAAATACTGCTTTCTGTCGAATCTGATGGGTCAACATCACTGGCATATCGCATACATTTGCTTTGTGCCAGGGCTGTGCAGCAGCACGGCCACCTCTACCACGTGGTTTTGAGCCTGTGACAGGGGTCCGTGGCTGGTACTGACACAGGAGCTGTGCTCCTTACTGCCTTGAACGTGCCACTACCTGTCTGTATCTTTCCTTGCCTTGGATATATTCTGTTCATCCTTACAACATAATGTCCTGAAACAATGGAAGAGGAAGTCAGTCTTGGCCATAAGCTGATATGGGCAGCAGTAAAAATGTTGTCCTGTTAGGGATGATGTGTATTAGTTTTGATTTGATGTGGTGGCTGAAAACAATAGAAATAATAAAAGTACTTACCTGGCACAGAACCCTTGGTCCCATTTTCAGAGAGAAGTGAGCAAGTACTTAAGGCCTCACTGACAGCCAGTGGGATGGATCTTACAGAATATTTAAGTGGAAGACCAAACACCATGCTTAGTGGGATTTCTAGAAGGATTTAATTACATAAGATTTACACTGATTTAAGGGCAGGTACCTAACTACATAAGCACTTTTATAAACCTATCAAGTGTGCATTTGTATTTGTAAGTGTATAAATATTTATATTTGTTATAGTACTTAGTATACTATTTTGAAAAAAGGGCTTACTACCCAGCTCCAGTCCAGAAGCCTGTACAGTCATGCAAACATGGCCCTGACTCTCAGCAGGGGTCAAGTCTGGTACCACATGGTACCATGGTAGACCATGGTACCATCAGACATATGACTTCTCAACCAGAACTGCACTTGAATAATTGCTACCTTGTACAGCTAGAACAAAAGAAGTGGAGTTAGCACACCACCTTGTCAGTACCCGCCACTCCTTTGGGTAAGGTTTGTTTTCATGTCACTGTGTTGAATACAGCATCCATGAGAAACAACAGACACAGCTGCTCTGCACTCACTTCCATGTATACCATTGTCAGCTTCCTTGTATATTTCTCATTCTTGAATCAAAAAAAAATATATTAGAGAACCTTAAAAGGTTCGGAGATAACATTTGCCTGTTATTTACACAGCTGTTTGAAGTTAAATAATTCACACTGCCTCAGCTACCTTGCTTGAATAATCAGGACAGTGATATGGAATAGTATGTGCTTCTCCCTTTCACCTCCACTCTCTGCATCGTGCTGCAATCCAGTACACAGAGCATCGTCCTGAATACAGATTTTCTTTTTCCTGCTAAGCTTATTTCCTTTAAGGCATTTTATTTTCCCTCTTGTGGATTGACAGACTTATCAAGACTGGCTAAGATTCATTTAATATGCCTAACATAAGCCAAACACTATCCTGTCCTGTTGCTGTGTATTCTTTTCTTAGAAAGAGTTGTTTTTATCTGCAATTATTTGCATTATCTGCTTAAATATTTAGCAAATGCAATAGTTTGGTAGTCAGGCACTGCTGTAATCTATTCCAAATTTTAACTCTATAAACCAATTCCTCGTCTGCCTGGTTGGATTTTTGTTTTTCCTCCTGGCTATCATGAGATGATATCCCCAGAAAGCAGGAACACAGCAGCACCTGGGGATAGATGCACTCCCGGTGCCTGGGCTTTGGCAGACATGTGGAGGGGGATCCACACACAGCAGGCTTGTAGAATCAATCCCAGATGCCAGTTGTGGATCTGTATCGCACAGCAATGCTTTGAATTTTCATTAATTAAAAGGCAGTCAGAAAGAAAAAAGCTCCATTCTCATCCTCCTAAGTGCTGTCACAATCACTTATATGCACATATACACTGCTGCCTTTGTACTTAATATCAAGGGACATAGCAGCACACTAAGCAGAGAACTGTACCAAATTTCCCTAGATTATTGCATATGTCTTTCTGGATACCACTGCAAAAAGATCATTGCTGTATTTTTAAGATTTTAGTATCTTGCAAAACTATTTTTTCTTTCTCTGTCCGTTTTAAAATGTCCTCTGACATTAGGTAAAATGTTTCCCTTATCCAAATCCCAAATCCCCATGGGTATAGTCCTAGTTTGCTACAGATTTTCTGCTGGGTGTCCTGGCTTTTCCCCCAGATAGTCACAAACTCTTATTCTGAATGTGCTTATCTACCTGCAGGAGTACTCTCCTAGGCTACCACAACCTTCCTATTTGAGCAAGGCTCAAGGGAGTAGCTAGTCATCAGACAGCAGCATGAAAAGGTGCTTTAGAGTCATCCCTTTAATCTGAGGTCACAGGCCACTTTCAAGTGCTGGTGGACAGTGTGCAGGCAAGACTGTCAAAAGTGCCAACTGAATGCAGAGCAGTCACATGGATATCACCTCATGGTGATAATAGCAGAGGAAAAAATGCCTTTACTCACTGTAAAGACCAGCAAGGCATGCCCAGCTCACCCACAGTACTGAAATTGAATGAAGAAAAGGAAAAACTTGTATTTTTTTCTCCTTGCTGTTTATAAAACTGTCTCTAACACACCCCAGGGTTCCGTGTTCCTTTTCTAACAGATATGCAAAAAGCCTGTGAAGAGTAACTTTGTGTGGCTTCTGAGCTAACAGAGGTCCACATCTGGGGCATCCTGGGTTTTATGCCATTGATATTGACACATCAGTGTACATGACATCAGTGGATATCCTGCCTGCAGCTTCACAAAGTTATTGGGAAGGCTTTGTGGAAGAATACATCTTTTTTTCATAATGTGTCACTGATAGACAGTGGTAACACCGTTACTCAGGGAAGTGATGGTGTTCCTACCTCAACAGCATGTTCACCTTGGCATGTGTGTTCTGAATTAAAAGTTTAAAAATGCTTCTTAGAGAAATTCTCTCAGTGTATAACTGATGGTGGCACAGCAGGGACACAACATTCTGCTCACATGGAAGGGAAGTGTTTAAAAAAAAGCCAGCAACTCATGCCTCGTATTTTTTATTTCTTATTCACCAAATGTACACTTTGCCTAAGTGTAGTATTTTTTTTTAGATTGTTTTTAAAGGATTTTTTTTCCCCCACTGAGTATTTTATCCCGATTTGCAGACAAACTTTGTTTCATTCTGGTGGACTATGCCCAGATTTAACGGGCATCACCTGGGATGATGGAGCCATTATTATTACGTATACATGGATGTACTTCGTTCATGAAAGCAGCTCCTTGCTCTGCCATTAGACAAATGGCTAGTGAAAGGGAAAGTCCCCATGCAAGCTAAGTCTCTTAGCAGCACTCCTTGAACATTGAGAGTCACAGCATTCACCTCCTTTGACAAAAGCTCTTTTTGATCTTCAGGAGACCCATGTGGAAGTGCATATTGGACAAAAGCAATGAGCAATTGTAGTCCTTGTAGTTTGCAGGCAGATACTTGTCCCTGTAAAAAGAATATCCTCATGCTACAGGAAATCTGTCCCAGGAATAGAAGAACAGGCAAATCCTTGAACTGTAGACTGCTAGAGACAGGGAAATGTTGGGAATATGCTTGCCCTTTTTGCTAAACTTTTCTAGGCATCCAAGTTATTGGAGAAACAGGTGCTGGGCTAGATAGACTATGGATCTAATTCAGTGGCATATTTATAAGTGGCTAATTCCTGAAAGAACCAGGTGATCAAGGAACCATTTTTTTAATGAATTTTTGCATCTCCATTGGCTTCACCTGAGATTATAGATGTCAGCTCAGAATCAAGCCAATGGCTGAGCAGAGTTTTGTCAGCACAAGTGAGTATTTTCTGTTCCTTTTTCTAGTTGTATGACTCTACTGAGCAGCCTTCCTAATCTAGTTCACCGTTAAAAAGCACATATAAGCCACATACTGTAGATTACATGCTCTGTCATGGTCAAAGGGCAGCAGATGGAAATCAAAGTTGGTTAACCAACCAGTCAGGAGAAGGTGCTTGTCATATAACAAACTGAAGTGACTCATGTAATGTCCTCTTCCCCCTCCAGCCACTACATGAATCACGTCACCTGTATCCAAGCAAAGGTCAATTCAACTTCTCAGTTCTTGGATGAGTTTCCAATTTAAAAGTACTGAAAGAGCAGGACATTATTTAGTGTGAACAGTTGTACAGTCTGTTATTCAGTTTTAGCATGTGACTACAGTACAATTCTATTAGAACTGTGTCTCAAATACTCTTAGTGTGATAAACATACATCTTGACTAGCTCTCACTCACTGCTGACACAGGTTTTCCTCTTCCAAGGTTGTTTGGTGCTCTCTCTTACTCTGCCTTGTTACTTTTAGATGTTTGCCGTAGAAATGAAGAGTGAGGAAATTAAGGAAACAACATTTTTGCTGGAGGAAGAAGTTCAGACTCATTTTAAGAGGGCCAAGGAGTTGGAATTAATAAAGTATTACTCTTCATGATATTAGCTGCAAATCCATCCCAGTTAGGTTAAGAGAAGCAATCACTTTTTTTCCTTCTCCCTCACATTTGGGCTGTACTGACCTCTTCCCTGTATCATTCAGAAGTCAAAGAAAGAATAACTGCTGCTCTGGAAAACTTCAATTTGTCAGATGTGATGCAGTGTTGGTACCAGGAAAGCTTCTTTTATCCCATTGCCTGGCTTTTCTATGACTTGCCTCCGTCTCCCAGCCCCATCTGTTTCCATATTACATTCTTGTTACCAGGACTGGAAGAATATGGGAAAAAATTCATCCTAGTATGGATTTCTTTTAAAGCACATTTCCTTCATTCCCATTTTGTCTTGATCTTCTGTTAACTATCAGAAGATAAAATCAGGCATCTTGACATTTTTATTGTGTTTTCCACACAGCAGGTTGGGTTAACCTGTGTGGGGTTCCTGTACGTAACTTACTCAGCTAATTTATGTGGAAAATACCAACTCTCTTGTTCTTGCTTGGATCTGAGTTTGAATTAGCTACCTCAGTGTAAGAGCAAACCTCATTTCAAAATGAAGACATGCTTTTTCCCCATCTGAAGTAGTTTGTCTTCCAGCACATTTGTAATATAAGGAAACATATATCTTTCTGCTATTTCATTTTCTTCTTTTCTGTTGTACACTCAAAAAGCAGGGGATGAATGGAAAAGAAATGTCCCAGTAAGTCTGGTTGCTGCCATTACCATTCCTGACTAATGAATAAGGAAGTGGTGAGCCTTTTAAAATGAGGTGTTTAGATTCTGTACATAGGATCATGCTTGATACCTTAAAACCCACCTATTTCTGTCTGCATCTCATGCAAGACTGCACACATCCTGGAAAATCAGTTGAAGGGTTTCTGTGTTATGAAACACAAGCACTTTTAAAGAAATTATTGCACTTAGCCTGAGGCTATGCTTCTCTGTGACTGGCTAACCTGGATCTGTTAAAACTCCTTTACAAGTCAGAATTCAACAGCATTAGCAGTTTTGATTGCACTAAATGGTTATTGGAAATGCTTGTGCTGAATCTGACTTCAAATATAACTAAAGCAATCAGAATATAGCTCTTCCTAGTGGTTATTAAGCCTGAATACAAATTAATAAGGGTTTAGTCCTCCATCTTTGTGTTTAAAACAAAATAAATTATTTGCTTATTTGGAGGGGACCAGAAAGTAAGTTGTGGTGAATGAAGTAGAAAGAGTACTTCTGCCCATTGAATTACTGGTTTGAGATTGACAGTTTTACCAGAGAAGGTTTGAAGAAGACCATGAAAATGTTTGCACACAGACTGGCCCTGCAGCATAGGAGCAGCAGAATACACTGCCACAAGGGAGATCTGCCTAGGTATTTATACCATGCTCATTGCTATGGTAACAGAAAGCCTTATGAAATGTAGCCATTACAATACAGAAATGTTTGTGCCTTCCTGCCTCTCTCACACTCACTCTTTCCTTCTCCCCAACCCTGGGGGGATGCTTTTATAGTGAGAAGGCCCAGTGTCAAGAGTGGACTTGCACTGATTCCCCAAACCTGGGGATTCCTGAGCCAGATTCCTGGTCCAGCACTTCCTGGACTGTGATCCTGGGGGGATTGACTAGATCTTCTGGATCCTCCAGTCTTTCAGTCATTCACCTGTCACAGGTGCTCCTGAGTCCCTCA
The DNA here is from genome assembly GCA_024605025.1 of Megaceryle maxima. Classification (NCBI taxonomy): domain Eukaryota; kingdom Metazoa; phylum Chordata; class Aves; order Coraciiformes; family Cerylidae; genus Megaceryle; species Megaceryle maxima. Next base: position 34,335 of record JANHGN010007562.1, on the reverse strand, counting down.
AGTGTGCCTGAAGATTTCAGTGTATGGTAACAAGTCCCTTGGCAATATCTGAAGGGCATAGCTGTGGAGGAGGATCACCAAGAGTTAACTCATAGTGTGTCTCCTGCCTCCCCAGAGCCATGGGACACAGCAGCTACAGGATAGGATGTACCAACCTCAGACTTGATGATGGGCTGTTTGCCAGACATACCGAGCAGTTACGAAGAGATGAATTCAAGAGTCATGTCCTCAATCCTCTACTGTGAGAAAACACTGATGTAACACCATTCTGCTTCCTGGACCTTAAAATGGTTTAGAGCATGGATATGCCCACTTCCACAGCACTGAGTGTAGTTTTCAAACTCTGGACCAGTATGTATCATGGATTTCCTGCTTCTTTAGAAAGAGCATTTTTAAGTTGAGCAACCACATTGCAGAATCATTCAAGATGACAAACCTTCTTTCTGTGGTCATATCTGGCACTGACCGTGTGAATTTTTGATGAATGTAAACCATGCTTTTGCACCCCCACACCTCACTGACATGTTTTGAGACTTTTTTTGATTAATGCTAAAGTGCCTGGAAACTTTCTGAATGCAATTTATACCAATAAAAGTATCCTAACTGACTTTAAAAATAAATGAGTCTATTTCTGCCTCTGCCTATAAAGGAGAACCGTCCTAAGAATTGATAATTGTTAAGATTTGGACCTCTTCACCCATGTCTATATAATTTGCGAAACTTTGTTTAATATGATGCTTCAAGTTAATATGCTGATACAACCTAATTTTCTAAAGAAAAAGGCTGACTACAGGTCTTTAAAAGGAAATATTTAGAAATACTCTGCTTAGCTTTACGTCAGTCTGTTGCAATAGCCAGGAAAAACACAATACCATGGTTTGGGCATTTTGGAGCATTTAGGGTCTATAATGCTGTGGAAGGAAAATGCACATTGCCTCTTGCTTCCCATGGACTTCTTCTCCATGGTATTAAACATTGCTGTTTTAAAGAAATACACCTCACTTTCCTTGACCAGTTTATGAATGGCAGGGAAATAAAGAATCCGGGAGATTCTGGAATGAGGAATTGAAATGTGTAACACCAATGGAAAGGTGTGTTGCAATTACAGTATGATGTTGTTTTTCTGAATCTGTTAGCCTACTGGTTTAAAAATGGTTGTATTGTTAACATAGTACTTCTTTTGATGTAGATACATACTTAAGTAGGCATAATACAACACCAGAAATTGCTACCTAGAGATACGGTATTTTGTACACAGTATGATTTCTAATTGCTTGAATAATACTGTACAATGGAATAATTTCTTACTTGGTGAGAGTTGTTTCTTACTGCTTGAGATATAATAACATCTTGGGAAGTCATGGAGCTGCAAACTATAATGATCTATATTGAGCATTTTTGCTCAGTCTGTATGCTTGAAATGCTCAGCATTCAGAAAAAAATGAATCAGGAGAAACTGGTAAAGTAAGTTGCAGCAACTGAATGAGATGGCTCTTCAGAATTATATATAGAACCCTTTTTACACGCCCACAGTCCCTATATTAAAAACAGTGATTCAGAAAATCAGCCAGCAGATTCCTGAACCAAAGTATTGTGTGTAATTTTTGCAGTCCACATTTAAAAAGAGGCATTGTTTACAGGAATGAAATGAGCATTACAAGACGCTTTTTCAATAAAGACTCTTTACTTGGATAAGAGATCTTTTGATGTTGCTATTTTTAATATACCAGTTTAATTTGTTATATGCATCCATGCATTTATAAAAAACAATTTTCTTCTCAGAAATATATATGAAACACTTCACCCATAAATCTGCACAATTATATTAAAAAAAAAAAAACAAACCAGAGTGAACCCAAAAAGAGTAGCAAAGTCATACATCCAATGCCTACAGCAAAGGAGTTGGGAAGCCATCCAAATCCAGAATCACCTTTTGCTTTTTAAAAGATGTGTACCACACTCACCGAGCAGGACTGAAGGATCTGACTGCAGCCCAAGCTCTATGCATCACTATTCCGGTCCTTCTTGCAGGTCAGGGACACTTGAAACCTTTTGGCTTATCTATCAAACCACAGTAGGCCTGTGTTAAACTCTCTGGGGGGACAAAGCAGTTTGTTCACATAAGCTGCATTCAGATAAAAAGGAGGTCTCTCTGAAACAATTATCACCTGCTTCCTGGGTACAGGACCACCCAGGACTTGGAAAGTGCCTTAAGACCTCAGTGTCAAGGACCCAGCTGGCATCAGGACATAGTATAGAGGCAGCAGCTGCCCTGGCCCCATCCCCCAGCAAGGTTTAGGATGCAGTCCAGAATAGGAGCTGCAGCTTTTCTATATGAGGGCATTCTTGCTTCTTACCAAGCAGTGAGACAGGTCAGAGTAAGAAGTCTTCTGCTGTAATACACAGCAAACCCTAATGAACAGGATCCTCATCAGGGGAGACTCACAGACCCAGTCCTGAGTACTAGGAATTGGACTGCAACTACCCTTTGCACAGGGAGGCTAGAGGATTTTGTGTCCTTTCCCTTTCCTTATTCCTCATTCACATCAGGGTGAGACATTGCCAATCCAGCACAAGCAACACCAGTGGTGGTTGTGCACATTAGCAGACATTTCAGTAGACTGCAAGCCAATGCAAGCTAATACATTTCAAAAGGTCATGTGCTCTAAACCAGCTTTATATTGGTGTATATTAATGAACCAAGGTGTATTTTTTTTAATGAAGTTCTTAGTGATATTGACCCACCATGCCTAGGAGCAACTCTTTAGGGAGTTAGGACTTTCTGGTTGGCCTGAGGAACTGTTAACTATCTATTATCTTCCTGGTTCCTCTGCTCCAACAGCAGTGGAGGAACTTTCTAAAATATGAGTCAGTATTTCATCCACTGTTTTCTATGATCTTTATCTGGACAGAATAAATGGTGGGAAGGACTTTACTGGATGGAAACTAAGAGGAGCTTTAGTACTACAGAGAAACAACAGGCCTTTGTTTCACTTCTAGTGCTAGCAAGGAATAGAGCTCTGCCATATAGGATATAACATAACTAAAGGTAGTTATCATATAGGATGAAAGTAAGGTCAAGAATAAGGTTTACATTCACAACTTTGCTATTTCAGACTAGAAATCAGCACTGTGTCTTCCTCTGAGTTAATGTGGAGATCAGGTTTTGCTGGACACTAATATAAAGGGAGAAACCATAATGCAAGGGCAATTTTTGGCAGAGTTCCCATAGACATTAAGGAAAGGCAGAACTCATACAGAAGGAATTTAAAGCAGTTGGTTATATTTTCAAGGTGGCCTCTTGTGTACTATTTATCGAGTACTTTTCAAAGTGAGGCTGGTGCTTGCAAAAAGGGCTGTCTTGCAGGCCTCCATTCCTCTGGAGAAAATCCCCTGACCATGCATTAGGAAGACAAAACTTCCTATGCAGTCCCCTTCTAGCCTGTCTCAGGCCTGTGCTGGAGCCACCTGCTTTTAAAGTAAATGTTAGACCCAGTCAGTGATTGAACTCTCTTCAGAAATTGCCAGCAAGTGGAACAGCAGCTTAGACAGTTCGGCCCAGTGGAAGTAACTCAGCTGAGATTTGAGATGGTCATCTGTGTATGTACAGTCCAGGGTGGTTTCGGGAGGCACTGGACTAAGTCCCCCTGGGGTGATGAAGACAGAAGATGGTGAACTTTATTCTATTGCTGTCTCTTGGGGAATTAAAGTCCTTGCAGGTGGCACCGGGAAGAAATGAAGTGTCAAGCCTCAGAGAAAGTTGCATTCAAGGAGAGGGAAATTCCCCTAATAAATCTTTCAGTTGCTCTCTCTGAGATTGTGTGAGCCTGCCACAAGTCTGCAATACTTTTCTCTAGAACACCCCATTACACAGAGCTAGACAAACAAACAGCACTTCTACAAAATGCACAAGGTGCTAGCAAGTGACAATTGTCTTGTTCATCCTATAGAGAATACATAGGAGGTGTCCTGCCTGTGTGTTGATTTGTGGGAAGGGTTGCATTTAAAACTGGGCTCTGACTTCATTAGCTGGCCAGTGTGGGGCATTGTGTGGGGTTGTATAATCTGAATGAAAGACCTTATTGTAATGGACGCCACTTATGGCACAGAAAATTGTTGTGAGATTTTCAGGCTGAAATCTCCTGTTAACACTATCCCGACACTATGCTGTGTTCCCTTAAGGAGCTATCAGAAGACAATCCAAATGAAAGATTAGTACACTGGAAAGGAAAGAAGAGAAAAGAAAACAAATGTATGGAATGCAAAAATAGAGGTATACTGGAAACCTCAACCTCTTTTACTCTAGCCTTTCTACGACACAGGGTTACATCCACTGAGCATAGCATTTTTCTTTATTATATGTTCTTACCCAGCAATTTTGTGTTTAATGGTAAGTGCATGAAGAATATTAATGCATACATAAATTAGGACAAAACTTTCAAGTTGATAAAGCCCAGTGTAGACAGTCTGGAGCATTTAAGAAGAAACCAGGGAATAAACATAAAAGATCAAGATCTGAGTTGGGCTAAAAATGGTTTAAACCTATGTCTGGACTACCAAAAAATCTACAGTTATGTTAGATCACATTTCAGATATTTGGAAGCAATACAAAGTTTCCTCTGTTAGTAAATTATTCCCTTAACTGTCCACTACAGAGTTTCTTTCATTTCCTCTCCCAAACATCTGGCAGTAGATGCTGCAGAAGCCCACAGTCAGCAAGATATGCAAGCAGGGGCCTAACTTTAGTTCATGAGTCATCTCCCTGGCTCCAGTGGGACAGTTCAGGTGGTTAAAGTTAAGCATGTACTTAAGTACTTCTCCTAAACTGAATCAATCTGTGCCAGCAAGAGGTTGCTGCCTAGGTAGAGAACTGGTTGGCTGCCTAACAGTATGTCCGTAAACATTTATAAAAGGGATTAATTTAAAACACAATTAATAGGCACACCTTTGCTCTGAGAGTGGTGATTCCTAAAGACTTTAAAAAAGCAGATCACTGTGAGTCATGACAGTCTCTCACAGGCCCCCCATTAATATTAATAATATTAATAATATTCCATTAACTGGAAACACTTTAAATGGACTCAGCAGAGCAGGGAGCTATTGCTCACCCTCACCTTACAGAGCTCAGTGAGCTTGCAGGTCATGGATAGAAACCCCATGATCCAGAAGCAGGTACCCTCTCTGTTACAAAAGTTCTGCTTTTCTGTTAATAATAGTTCAGCTACTAACCTATAAATACATTTCCAGGCAAAAATTTCAGTTGATGGAGTCATCATTCTCAAGCAGCCATTTCTACTGCAGAGGTACAAACCCAGAGCACTTCCTCTCCTCCATCTGAGTGTTCATGGAGCTAAAAATCCTTATTTTTTAAAATTCTGTTTGGAGCCGTTTTATCCAGGAGATGGTGAGCATGTTCTCTGAAGCCTCAATTGCTGCAAGGCCCTCAATTAATTCTGCCTAGGCTGTGGTCCTGTCTTTACCACAGCCCAAGTGTTTGTTTTCCCCTTGGCTCTGGCACTACAAATCCAGCCACAGGTAACCAGCCGGTGGGTTAGGTGGGCTTTAGGCTTTGCAGGAGACACATCGGAGCCACAATCACACAGAGTATAAGTCTTGTACTATCCTGCCTACACAGGAGCTGTATGATGCTTCCCAAGACCCTTTCAATAAAATCTGGTAATTATTTGTAGCTGAAGGAATGGTTTCAAAACTCTTTAAGAGCATTTGTGTCACCAATAATTCCTTTTTTTCTGAATATAAAATTCAGTTTTTGCCAAATATATAACATTTTTTCCTAAGCCCTAATATCTGTATAGTGTTTCTCCTTGCACATTTTTCCCAACCTGTCAAAATCATAAGACTGAAAATTATAAAGCCAGCAGCTTTGCTAGAAAATGTCAGGCAGCCACACATTTTTCAGAACAACACAGTCTATTTTATGCTGGGCAGCATTGTTCAAAATTGAGTTTTGTAAGTCCCCAGTTTTTCATTTCCAAGTTAAGGCCAGAAATTTCACTTCCAAAGGTAAGATATGGAGGAACAGAAACCAGGGATTTAGAAAAGAACTGCCATCTCAGCAATCATTTTGAACATTAGTATCTTTTGACATTCTAATACTGGTGGCAGTGATTCACCTAGCAGAGAGACTTAACTAGGATTTGTTTATATGCCTTTCAAATACTAAGTGTCAATCATTGGTCTTTCATGTCTCTGTTTTTCCCTCCACAGGGTTTCTATAGGCTCTTAGGGTTTCTCTCATCCATTGAATCATCATGCCGTATGGACTTTATTATTTACTCCACATTCATCATTAAGCAAACTTTTCTGTCCTTCAGTAGTTTTAATCTGTGCATATTGAGCACAGCCCAAGTTGGAGGCATGTTCCTGGGGTGGAGGAACCAAACTAATGCCATGTGATGGTGTCTCCATTTCTACCCGGCTGTAAATTATACAGTGCTCAGAGGCTGAGATCATGCACATGAAAAGCAGATTGTAGCAAATGAGTTAAGAAAACAAGGATTAAGATAAGTAACAGCATTAACGGAAACTACAGAAGAAATTTTTGAGTTATCATCCTTAAGAGAAGTTAGCTCAGGGCACTTTTATCATACAGTGTGTGGAAAGGTTTCTTTGGCCAGATCCTGGGGAACTGATGCAAAAGAACATTGTCACACACTAATGCTCTCCTGCTGCTAAGCAAATAGCATGGCCTTTATTTGAATACACATGCATAATAAATCTTTGGCATACAACCCACAAAAACTACCAACAGCTTCCTTGAAATTAAGAACATTCGAGTATTTCTCCACAGGAAGAAATTTTTGCTGCAGCACCTCTGTTCTAGCTGAAGAGGCTTTTCCAGTCCTGCCACACAACGAATTGCCCACCTTCCTTTTGAATTGCTGCTGGCAAAACTTGAGTGGCAACTTGCCATCCTGGGCTGGGGAGCTGCCTGACTTCATTTCAAGGCAGGCAGAGGGAAGACTATTCACACTGTGGGAGGGAAGCAGCATTGAAATGACAAATGGAAATGACCTACTGTGGCAGAGTAGCAGAGCAGTGGAGTAAAAAAGCGAGGCCATTCTCTCCACAGGATCATCATCTGCACCATTTAAATACATGTATAGTCCTGGTGTGTTTCCTGCTTATTTTGGCTAGAGGAAATAGGGTAGCAGGGAATACAAAAGGGTCAGGCAAAGTACCTGTGTCAAATTACAGCTTGTACAGCTGTCCCTAGAGCAAGACTAGGCTGCTCAAAGACTACAGAGGAGATGAAGGTTAATCTAGTAAAAGAAATTCTTTCTGCTCCTTTTCCCCCAGCATCTCCTTTCCCTTCCCATACCTTTCCCCTGACTCTTCTGTCCTGTTTCCATTCCTTAGAGTAACTTCAAAAATGTTCTTGTAGTTTGTCAACAATCTTGTCACTGTTTCCTGAACAACCAAGTAGAGAGCACAGCCTGAGTATGAATACTGAGTATCTCACAGCACTGTCTGGAATTAGCCTTGTACACCCCCAATTTCCCCTCTTGCCCTCTCCTTGTCCCCATTTGGGTGCTTCAGACCAAATGTATCTATAACATGGTCTCACATGCTGCTGCTGAGAGCTGTCAATGAGCTTTTCTTCTAGCAGTCATTTACCTATGATCCAACAGCAATACAGACTTCTTCAACTTCTTCTTTGAAAGCATTTTCTATTATCCAAACTGATTGTTTAATAGTAGCCTAAATTTACTCACTTGAAATGCATACCTGAACTTGGGCATCTATCTCATCTGCCACAGGCATAATCAAAGCAATCTGATGGATTACTGGTCTCCAGGGACCACTCCAAACACTTGAAAATGCTTCCACAGGACAAAGGTTTACTATCTAGGCCAATTACTTATCTAATGCAAAATTTTCTGAGGATCACTTCCATTTAGAGTAAAAAAAAAAAATCAACCCAAAAACAAAAACCCCCAAAAAACCAAAAAACAACAAACCAGTCCTCTCAAAAAATTAATTTTCAATTGCTTTGTGATAAAGGACTGCAGTAGTCATGTTAATGTACTCTGTAAGGCTGTATGGAATAGAGGAATATAAACAAATTAGTTCATACTCTGTTCATGTTCTGTCTCTGAGGGATAGGAAGTGAAACTGTGCAATAACACTTTTAACCCTTGGAGGATCAAATATTAGCAGCCTGGCTTAAATGACAGTGTTGTTTTGCATGTTTTCTCATCCCAAGCAGAAACAGCCACATAGGGCTACACACATCTTCTTAAGGAGAAAGAAGCTGTCAGGGTGTATGCCCACCTCCTTTCAACAATGTTACAGGAGTGAGCAGTTTTTACAAAACCAGACAAATGTCATTATTCCATGGCCAGCTCTGCCCCCTCATTTAAATTAAACAGTAGATAATGCCCAGATTTAAGGAGGGAGAAGAACTTGTTCTTAAATATGTATTTTAGACTTACATAAGCATCTCAGACATGTTAAGAATAAGTGCAATATGAATAGACTGCATACTCTTTCATTTTCTTTCTTTTTCTCTGAAGAGTGTTTATTGCCATTAATATGCTGAGCAGCCCACCACCAGCAGCCCCAGAATGACTGAGTCAAAATCTGCAGTCAGAACCTTTGCCAAAAGTTCTAAAACATACAGACATCAAGGTCAAGCACAATAGGTACCACTTCTGGTACTGCAGCTGTACCAGAGTCTAACCTGTGCACTCTGTTGACAAAACATCCCTACTGTGGATACCATTAAATCGACAAACCTTCATTTCTCACTGCTGTGGCAGAACCACCACCTCTTGGAAGAAATGACTGCTAACAGTGGAAGGGTTATGTTACCAGTGTAGCTGGGTCTGCACAAGGGGATTCTTCTGGCAGCAAAGAATAGTTTGCCTCTGTATATCCCCAGGAGACATTGGTGTGTTGGCAGTTTCCTGTATCTGGCAAAACAATGTGACAGAGGCCTGGGCTTCCACACCAAACACTACAGTGCTGTTTCTGAACAATTATCACCTTGAGGGTTTACACAGTCCTAAATGTAGATTAATGTTCAGAATAAAAATCTACTATCATTTACCTTTGGCTTTAAGGGGAGCCAAATATCAAATTTCTAAATAAAACCAAACAAACATCTTAAGGTGCTAATGGGAAAAACAAAACAAACTTCATTACAGGTGTCAAGGCTTAGCTGCAAAGAAGCAGCTGTGTGGTCAGCATCACACTGCATGGAAATATCTAGGCAGTCCAGAACAAAGCTGAATTTGTGACAGTTTTCTTCTTTTTTCAAAAGCTTTTTGTTCTTTGTCTTTCAGAGAATGGAATGCAGTTCCTTCTTTCATCACTACCTTTCCCTCCAAGTCTGATGCAATTTTTCATTATTGCTTTGCGATGAGAATGTGTTTATGATTCTGCAAACGTGGAGAAATACGTTGCTCACGTTTCCTCATCCTTCAGGTCCTGTGAGAAAAATGGTGGGACTCCTCTGGCCATGTGTACACTTCAGCAAGGCACTGAAGGCTCTCTGCAGTGTCACATGGAAACAAACAGGCCCTTGTAGGGCAAAATAGTTGCCTATAGAGAATTTAGCCCCTTTAAAATTTCAGAGAAGTATGTATCACCTTTATATGTGTGTATCTACACCAGGATGTGATGAACTGTATCCTAAAAGGGCTTGCTTCCTTCCACTTGACTCCAAAGGGAGCCTTGCCAGATAGCTGTCTACACTGTAGAGGTCTAAAGTTAAAAGAGACCAGTCTTGCCCCAGAATGTCCTCCTACCTCATCCTCTTCTGTAACACAGCTGCATGGGCATGCATGTTTAATATGTGCTTTACATTTCTGCAATTCTAGTTTAGCATCCCTGACTGCACTTGACAAGAACCCAGATGCAGGCTGGCCTGCACACAGAGCAGGTCTTAAGCTCTTCAGGTCTACCTTCTGTAGCTAATGAGACTCTCCCAGTGATGGGAACATTTCCTTTAAGGCGGCAGGTAATGCGAGCCTTGAATAAGAAAACAATTGCACTAACAGTATGACAGTAAAATGGAGCAATGGCAGAAAGCCATGTTACCACCCATCAAGTAGCTGCTGGTAACCCATCCCACACACTCACATAGCCAGACTCAACGGTGGCATGGTGTAACTCTAGGTGTGGTTTGACATTACAGAGAAGCCTGTCTAACAACTTGGCACAGCTGAAAAGGCAGTACCGCTTCCCCTCTGCTGTGCCCAGCTCCAGTTCCCACCCTACCTCCTCCTCCTCCTTGCTGTCATTGGGGCTCCTCCAGTGCTACTGGGAGTCAGTTAAAACTGACTCTTCAGAAGAAAGCATTTTCTTTCTGACATTTTGGCTCTCTGGTCTGGCTCACATCAGTGTCAAAGGAGCGCTGATGGGGAAGGCAAGAAGGCATGATATAGCCAGAGGAAGGGAAAGGTCAGGGATTGTCCTGGCTGAACCTCCAGGGAGATGTTTTCCATCAAGGCACAATACCTTTCAGTTGAGGCATGCTCAGAACAAGTTACCTTACCTCAGGTGATGGGAAGTAGCATGCTCAACTATAGTAACTTTATCGCTTACCTTGAACTTCCGCTTCCCAGTCTCCTAGAACATTAGCCCATTTCCTCTGAAGAGGGCCAGGGCTGCCCTTTGATGTTCTAGACATGCTCCCACCAAACATGGGGAGTCTTCTTCTCTAAGACAGAAATAACAGGTAGAGTTCAAAACCCTGAGACTATTACATTCTCATCTGCTGTCTTTTCTACTTCAGAGCTTGCACTGACAGGAGATAGATGACTGTGAACCCTGCCTAGGCTGTTGTCTCAAATTCCACCTGCCCTCAAAATGGCAATTTAGTAGAGGTAGCAGGTGAGCCATGTAACAGCAGTGTTCATTAGACCTTTCTTCTACCAAAATGGGATGTGGTTTTCTAAGTGGCCTTAATCCTAAATTATGATTAATCCATAATTTTTCCAAGTAATTGTTGCTTTATCACCGCTTTTTCATTCTTGGCACCATAAAAGGGGATTTATTTGATTATTTTTTATAATTTTAAATAGTTGCCAGTCTGTGCTCCATTTTCCTGTCCTGTTACTTTGGTATCTGGAACCAACAATGGATCAGCAAATTAGCTGGTATGAAAACTACATGAAAGAGACAGATCTTAGTTAAGTTTAAGTCCTGTGACAGGGACCTCAAAAAAGGCTTCAACAACAAGGCAGGTATAGAAGCAAAGACCATGTTGAGTCAGAGAGGCTTCTGTTGTCATGATCATTTTCATGACCATGGCACCTTCTCTGCCCTGATCCAAAGAGCACCAACACAAACCCAGGGCCTGGGACCCTTTTTTGATAAACGAGATGGCTCAATTTCTCTTGTATCTATGCATGTGATAAAATCAGTCTGAAAGACTTTTAACCAAATTTGCTGTGGAAGTCATTTGCAAACAACTGGTTCTCTGGCAGCCTTGAGGAAAAGAGCACATGGCCCTGCTCTGCTTCCCATGGGGCTGCTCTGTCTGTGCTCAAAGCAGACAGCAGTGGGGAGGCCCTCTCAAGTCTCTCCTCCCTCTGGAAGGAGATGATAAGATGAGATGATGTGATGAGATGAGATAGGCTAGGTCCTGCCCCCATTCCAAGAGGTTCCCCTCAGGTCCCAGGTTGCCTGGTTGCAGCTTCTGATCAACTCCACTCCTGAGCAACACACCTGTATTCTTCTCAGGTGCAGTTACCAACCCCAAATCCTCCAGGCTGCCCTGGTTTTCCTATATCACTTTATTAATGGTTATAATTACAAATTAAGTGGGCCTACTGAATTTGTGATGAAGGCATGTTTTTAAACACTGTAATCAAAGAACTTTCAGTTGGATTAAGACTTCAGTGTGTTAGTGGTTTACCTAGAGGGAAATGTAAGCACAAATAAGCTCTTTGGTCTTTTAGATAGGCCACAGCAAAACCTTTCTGCCCCTTTGTTATTGTTGAATGTTTGATGCTGTGGGTTGCACCCCTGTGGCCAGGACTCCTATGTTGCTTCCCAGATAGTGAGAGTCAGCCCCAGACATGCTCAGCTTCCAGAGTGAGATGCCACTAGATGCACTTAGGCAACATGACAAATTGAGAAGAATTCTTTAGTAGGAGGTGTCACGTGAAATAAAAGGTTGAACTAAAGGGTGTATTGTTTGACAAACACTCCAAGTCAGCACAGTCACTGAAAGATGTTGTCTTCCTCTCCCCTTGCCTCCAACCATCATACTTGGCCATGCTACCTCCATCCCTCTGCCAGCAAAATTGGTTCTATATCCACATGGCAAAGTATCATCAGGAGACTGATATGGTTGAAAGCAACAGGGAGCCCCGTGACAGGGACAAGATGCTGGGGGCAAGCAGAACCCCTTAGTGTGATGGGAGTGCTATCACCTGTCTGCTTAAATGTTGGTCAAGTTGAATCCTAAGGAGAAAGGTGAGAGTGACTGTCAGCAGAAGTTTAAAACTGGTTATTAAGCTTGAGTCCTGTAAAGACCAATTGTTGCTACAATTTGGTAAATGTTAATTATTTCTGTGCTGCAATGCTAGAAAGGGCAATGTATTTAAACAGCATTAGAAAATGTGGTCTATCAACTAGGCTTCAGCTAGTTCCCTGTTGGCAAGCCTCTTAATCTGGGGCGTGGTGAGCTGTTGTACTGCAAGAGAGGTCTGAGCAATAAGCAAAACACATTGGGACTTCAGTTTCAGTTCTGTTTTGTCTTGATTGCAGCCCAGTCCTTTTCTAGTTACAGTCTTTGAACTTCTCCCAAGCCCACACAAGGACTGGCTGGTAGGCAGGATGTGCTGCAACTGCCAGTGAGATTAATTGAAAGAGTGAACACCATCAGCTGCACACACGCACACACACACACACACACATGCACACCTATCAATTTAACTACTTCAGTTTTAGGAAAGATTGAGATAAATTGGTGCAAGCTTCTTTTTGGACAGGATTAGAATGTGTACGCCTTTGTTTTGTCAGTTACAAAACCAGGGAGCTTTTGAACTACACCACCACTGAGAAAGAGAAGCTGTGGCTGTGATTTTATACCAGTTAGAAGCTGTTGTTGTAACAAAATAGGTATAAAAATAGCTAGAAAGTGCCAATATACTTTAAATTTTATTTTTTCAGAAATCACCCCTACATACAGCATACTCAGTTTAATTGTAGTTGATAGCATTTTCCTTGTAGCAAAATAATTGTTTTATATTACTGTGGTGTGTTTCAGGTATCCGGGATGTATCTGTGTTGATGTCCTAGCCCCACTGAAGCCACTGACAGCTGTCAGTGATTTCAGGATGACCAAGAATTCATAATAAATTATTAACTACAGTGCAGAAAGAATTTAACAAATGCAATTCTGCAGTTATTGAATTTTGATTATTTTTTAATTCCTGAGATTTCACAGACATCTGTAATACATTTACTCAGTGTACAGGTAAGAGGCACAAACACAAATGTGTTACTATATCAAACAGAAAACAAATAGCCTTGACCAAGCTGAAGCATCTATGAGCATCTCTAAATCCAATTTATCTTCATTATAAAGATTCAGCATTGAAACATCGGTTCTCTGCTGATGGTCACACTAGAACTAATTCCATCTCCATTTTCAGATAATAATAATAATGTAATAACGACACTAAATTACATTGTATAATTATATTTATTAATTATATAGTATTAGTGCATGTTATACGTAACATATTAAAATTACAATCTCAATAGTAATTATTAATAATATCATCTTTTGTTTATCTTTGCAGGGGCAAATGTAATAAAAGCTAAAGGGTGAGAGTCATCTGTCCAAATGTAGATGGTAGAATACATGTTGCCTTCAGAGAGAGGTTCTTTGGCTGCCTTTAGGCATCACAGAGACGGGTGCCATGGGAGTGATTTTTCTGAGTCTAGAGCAGCTCAAATGAACCTACTTTGCCACTTTTTATACTCCTAAATGTCCACAGAGACACCACACAATGTTTTATTTACTTTGTAAATTTGAGCAGAGATCAGACATTGGTGTTTCCAAGAGAAGAGAAAACCACAGTTTTGTCAAGTGTGACTGAAAATCAGAAATTATGATGGCGACAGCTGCATGGCCTGACCTCTCTAAGTGCTGCCACAGGCATCTGTGAACACATTTAGGGGAAAAAAGAAAAGCACTGTTTGTTAAATTGATTTATTTGTGTTAGCTTGGCCATATAAAAGTCCCAGCAGTCAGATTACCTCTTTTAACAAGGTGGTGAGAATGGACATCCCCTGAAGTCCTGAGCCAAAATCATCACCTTCACCCAGGAGCCCCTGAGGGGATGTGGGGAAGTTTCAAACCTATTGACAGCTACTGGAGGGGAAGTTTAAATAAACTGTGCACTTCCTCAGCACTAAATCCTACTGCTCGGGAAACATTTGCAGATGATAGTAAAGCAGGTTTTTCACGAGGTTAATGTCACTTGAAGGATTCCTGTGAATCTTTCATGGGTTTTGCTTTCGTCTTTAGTATTATGGTATAATAACATAAACTATTAAATTTGGTTTTAAGTGATGATTTCTATCACTACATCTATAGTTAGTAAAAGGCAAGTTTACCCTCTGAGATGCACAACAAACTTGTACAACACTTTATAGACTCAATTTTCCTTTCCACAATATTTAGTTCCTCAGACAATAAGCAAATATATCAGTCTTCTAGAGAGGAGTTTCATTTCCTTCTTACATACATTACCTCAAGAATGATTAAACTTTGGGCTAATTTTGCAAAATGCAACTTCTGCTTCATCCAGCAGCTCCTGATGGCTTGTTTGTAGGGTTGTGTGGCATGGACTCAGTGCTAGCAGCACTGGCCACCCGTGAGGATGCCCCTGCCACATCCCAAGGGGTGTGGGGAAAAACGTCCTCCTTTGCCTTTCTCGGAAGACGTGGCAGGAAAGAGGGGGCTCAGAGCTACCCTCTTTGGAAAACCAAACAAGACATCAGCTGCTCTCTGAGGTCTCCCTGGGAAACATACAGCTCATAGGAGCTGTGGGTATCATGGTTCCGCTCCATAAATATTGCCTAAAAATAGAGCTGAAATGTGACTGTTCAGGATGCAGCCTTGTGGTAAACAAGGATATCAAGCACATAGCAATGCAAAGCTCTGTTTATTTTTCTGTCATGGTGTGTAAACTGTTAAAATCTATTGATTGTAACTTCTTATTTCATGGACAATTGCCAATAAGTTAAAGAAAACCTGCTGTTCTGCTGCTCTAGCTTGCTGCAGATCTCATGGGCTACTTGCATGTTTACAGGCTTTTTTTCCAGTAGGCACTTTGATTCATTTAGCTCACAATGTAAATAAATATATTTGTATATATATGCCAAGTAGTATAAACATTTATGTTGTGATTGCCTAAAACTGCCCATTACAGCTTAATTTTCAGTTGTCTATGACTTGGGCAAACATTTTCCAGCTTTTACATCAGATTAAAGTATGAGTCCATTTTCAAGGCTAAACCAAACCAAACCAAACAAAAAGCCACAAACAGCTCAGCCATTTCAAAATACAGAAACACAAGCAGTCTAAACAATATTAGCCATTTCCCTCTTTAACTTTATGTTGCTTAAATACTTCTAAAGGTAATCAGGGTTCAGCAGCTGACGACTTAAAAATATCTTTCACTTTCTGTAAGAAAGCCCATTCACAGACTTAACAAACTCATAAATCTATCATTTAGGCTTTTGCATGTGCATGATGGACTTGTTCAGAGCCACAAGGAACTTTGCACACTGGACCTGACACTAAGAACTGAGCCTCTCAGGAAGGACATAGGCAAAACTGATGATGCATTTCCAGGCTTGCATTGCCAAAGGCAACTGTGATTCTGACATTTCCAAACCCTTGAGCATATGAATTTGCAACCTCAGGGATCCTATTTAGTTCCACTTGCAGTGTAGGCATAACCTGGTGTGTTTGCATGCATGCCCATAGCTGTTTGCCATCCACACCTAAAGCTTTCCTATGACATCTCTGAGAAAGGCTTCTCAGGAGGGACTGTCAAGGCAGACTGGCAATAAGAGATCTAGAAAGCCTAATGATCAACCTCTCTCCTTTCCCACCTTCCTCCAGATGTGGATAGTTGTGTCTTTTTCAGGATGCAGGAGTGGGAGGAAGGGTGAGATAGTGATGGGTGAGACAGTTGACCCTAGCTATCAAAAAATCTGCTGCCCTCTCCCTTTTTTAAAGATGAACACAAGCTGAACTTGCAAGCCTTCCTTTAATGGTGACTGCAAATCCACTGTAACCTGTCTTCCCACTTATCCGTTATATACCGTGAAAGCAGAATAGACTGAACCTTCTTCATCACAACTCTCTGTGGCTGCTGTACACTTCACCTTAGCCTCTACTTCTTGGGAGCTGGGATTTTTTATTTTACCATATGTGGTCTTTAACCCTGATGACTGTTTCCCACAAGTCACCTGTGCTCTGTCAAACACATGCGGGTAGCTGTTCAGGAGACTGTGCAGAGATTCTCCAGAGTTCATGGAAAACAGACTCCAGGAACCCCATTTCTTGCCCCATCGCCACAGTTGTTCACCATTATCCTGCCATCTCAGGCACCCCTAGCTATTCATAGGATAAGCTGTCAGCACTGGTAACAGATTAACCATGTTGAGTAGCAGCACTGCAAGGTGGAAGCCATAACGTCGGATGCTTTCCTTCTCTAACACCAAAGCATCACAGTCAACCCAGAAAAGATAGAAAGAGGACAAAACCAAGAGTATGGAGATTTGATCAATGAAGATTCATCAATGTCTATGTTGAAGAATTGCAAAAGGTCATGTAAGCCTTTATTGACAAGCAATATTTTACAGAACTTTTCTTCTTTTCTGGCGTCTGCATCCTGTCTCTTGCTATCCTGCCTCCTCTCAGCATGCCTGACATGTTTCCCACCTAGTGTAGTATCTTTGGTTCCCTCACCACCTCTTCCCTTATGGATATCTATTAGTAGCCTCTATTAGTAGCCCAGATCCTTCCACAAAGGAAAGATTTATTTCCTAAATCTCTCTCTCCATCATTCTCTTGGCTTCATCTCATTTCTCTCACATTCCTACTGTTTCTCCTCCCATCCTGGGAAGATGATGCCTGCACATTTGTCATGCAGCAGGAACGTCAGCCAGTCCATGAAGGTAGCTGGTAGGGTGAACTTTGTGGTTTTTTTCCCCTGCAACTGACTGACCCTTCCCCTCACCAATTTGTCATGCTTTCATCTGGCTCTGAAAAATCCTGTCTGAGTATTGCACACGAGCCTGAGAAGTCTCTTCTTTTCCTTTCAGAAACTTCAGAGGTATTTGTCTTTAGTGTCTCACCTGAAAAAGAATCTAGGAACCTAACCTTAAAAATAAAGCCTTGCTAGATACCACCCAAAACCTGTGACATGGACAGCCAACTTTACATTTTAAAAAAACCATGGTGCCAAGTGCAGTGATGTTTACAGAAGTCTTCTTACTAAATTTACAGCTACAGTTTTTGCACAGCTGACCTCACAAATGACAAACACAGGCCTATAAAAATAAGCTGAAAACTGCGCAGGGGAACAAGGCTGGGAAGGGAAGATTTTTTGCTGTTGCTCTTAAGGACAGCATGGATGAGGGGAAGCAATGAATACACCATCTTTCTTTGTCTTGGCAGGACAAGAGCTGTGAAGGGGCCTAGGCATGCTCAGTGCAAAGGAAAAGAAAACAGGAGGGCTGCAGGTAACATGCTCTCTGACATGTGAAAGAGCAAGAGAGACTCCAAGAAGATGCCATGGGGAAGGAAGAAGTAAACACAGAGATGGTTGGAGAGTCCCTGAAACAGGGGAGGAATGGGAAGGCGTGAGGCTGGGAATTTGCTGAACCTTCTGTGCAGTTGCTCTGGTCACAGCTTCTCCTGTCTTCTCCCTGGGGTGGACAGCAGGAAACTGGGTTATGGTCCCACAACTTCTAGCTGCATGTGCACATGCCCAGGGAGACACTGCAGCTAGACCAGGCAGACAACATATGGGATGATGCAATGTGGATAAATGGAAATTTTTCCCAGTTAAAACTGTCAAGACAGAAGACAAGGTATGAGCTTGTAATGTGGTTAGATGTACCCTGACTATATATATACAATATGAATGCTTTTAATGCATCAGTCCTAAGAATATACCATTCTTAAAGCATGCCATAAGGCAGGAGTCAGAACAGCTATTGTCCCTTGTCCCTCCTTTTCAGCAATGTCCCTCCCTTGCAAAGAGGGAACAAAAGGACATGAGAAAATAAATGTCCAGGGTAGCTGGACTGAAGAAAGGGAAACCAAAGAGAAAAAAGGGATCCTCCAGTGAACCACACATAGGGGAAGCAGAAGGGTGCAAGGGAAAGGGAAGGGGGGGAGAAAGGGAGATGAATTTATGATGAATGGTGTGGGATATGCAATTGTGCCATTGAAGGTCATAGAAGAAAAGGACAAGTGCAAAAAGAAGTCAATGGGAATGGAGGAGTGGGAGAATGTGCAGGAAGAACTGGGTGATGAGATCTCCTTGGAAAGACGAGTGGTGTTGGCATACTGGCTTTCACAGCACTGCATAGGAAAATTTGATTTACAACTTTATGACTTGCACTTATATCAGACAGCTGAAACTCCATTAGAAGTACAAACCTATGTCTCCCAAGCAGCGATTATTTCTTCTAGACAATAGAGAAGCTCATAAGTTGTTATTGTTCATGCTGAGGAATTGGCACTGGCAGTAGTTGTTGTGGTGTGCATTTATAAAGGTGCCCATCACCAACAGTACCTGAGCACACAAGGAAGCTGACAGAGTTGAGAAGCAGCCAGGTGCAAACCTGCCTATGGCATATAGTGTTCATTGTTAAAAACTTTGTAGCTCATCTGAGAGAGCCTCTGACCATACTGCTGTACACTGTGTACTGAAAAGAAAGCTTCTAGCACACACATTAATTCACATTCATTATGAGAGATTAAAATTTTAAAATATTTGTGAAGAATTATCAAGAGCTATGCCAGGAATTATTTGTACACCAGAAGCATTTTTGAAGTGCAGAAGACTGCCTGGAAAAGCTGGTTTTTAGATTGCAAATACTGGGGCATTATGACAACTTTTCACTGAGAGTTGTAGTGCATGAATTTGCACTTTTATTATAAATCCTCGTTCAGCTGCTGAAGGAGCTAAAGCCATTCTTAGGTTCCTTAAAAGAACTTCTTAATTCTCGGCTCTCACTGTGGGAGACTGGAGGCCAGCTATTCTTTCCATTTGAAGAGCAGGTACCTAGAATTCTTGACAAGTAAAATTCTTTGTATGCAGACAAAAGTAGTCTAAATGCAGACACATTAGGAGTTATTTCACTGCATAAACTGATAACTGTTAGTTCTCCTAACTTGTCACCCCATTTCTAACATATGCTAAAGATTGTTATTCTTGAAGAAAAGACCTTTCTCATAAGAAAAAAAAATTATTTTTCTTGTGAGAGAATATGAAACACCACTAGTAAAATTATTCAGCAAAGCCAGATAATGTGTTTAAATGCTCACCTATGAAAATTTAAAATATTCACTCATTTTATGCATCAGTGGATGAAAAGTAACCCCTCTAGAACTAAGTCTGTAACAATCTATTCCCATTTTTGTGTAGAGGGTGTTCTCAGGTGTGTTTTGGACATGGCTGATAAATGTGATGTACAGTGTGATTCTAATGTGGAACCCAAATCTTTGTCCTCAGAATTATACCCAAGAAGTCACATCTGCAGGCTACAACAGAGCAGAGAAGTTGAAAAGAACTCCTGAAGAGGCAGTAATTTACCTCAGTGACTTACCTGCGGTGCTAAGCTTTCTAGAAAGATTACAAAAACATTCAGCCTCCCCACAGAATTAAAAAAAATAGCAATGCAACAGAAAGCAACCGTTCTAAATCCTTAATACAAGCACTATTAAACTTTTAAATACGTCTGATTTTGTTTTTGTAGCCAGAGTGTGCTTCTCCTTGCCTAATTTTATCCCAGGAGACTTAGTCACTTAAATCAGTATTTACCGCAATGATTCAGTAGAACCACTAAATAAGACATGACTATATAATCACAGCATCTTAATATTTTATTTTAAAATATGTCAATTCTAAGAATTGGGATATAAGAAATATAAGCCTGAAATTGTCCACCCTAATTTACGTGCACTGGACAAAGTTTACTACCATAAATGAGAGCCTGTAAAGCAAAACCATGATACTATATTTATCATTCCTTTAAATCATGTTACATTAACAACAGTTTAGGAATCATTCACTAGTTATCATCTAATAATGTTTTTAGGATATATGAAAAGGAGGAAAAATATCACCAGCATTATCTGTATGATCTTTTCCTTATGCCATCAGCTCTCCATTATCTAGGGCAACCTGAGCCTGAGAGACACCATGGACAGAAAATCCAGTGGCAGCACTGTTGCAAACCTTGGAGTCATTCTGGTATCTCTGTACCACATTCCAGTTTCTTCAAATGCTCATTAGTCAAGCCAGCTCCTCAAAGATAAGATGGAAACATGACTGTACCAGTGACACAGTCTACTCATGTCTGAATCATCTTCCCACGGGCTTTGGGGAGTGAATGATCTTAGCAGTTAGGCTCTCAGAAACTTAATTTTTCAAGTCTTAGTCAATACTCTTGATACTCTATCTTCCTTGTCAACGGAAAAGAATGAAGTAAACCCTTTATTTTCTAATCTTTTTTTCTTTGATGCTTTTCCCAATGTTACATTTTAAACTGGCCTTTAAGTTAATAACAAGAAACAGCTGCATGTATACAACAGCCATCATAGAGGCAATTAATTAATCCAGTGCATGATTTTTTTTAGTTTTAATTATTGTTTGATTTAGATTTTCATTATGTGTTTGGTTTACATTTGTTAAGGACATTTAAATTATTGTTTAAGCTGGAAGGCACTCCTAACATGGCATAAAATATCAAACACGTTTATATTCCCATAACGTAATTCAATTCCCCTTCCCAAGCCAGATCCCATCTGTTAAGACAACTTCTTAGATTCTTCTCATGTACATCCACTTTCAAATCAGGGTAACTGGAGATTGCTAGCCCTACCCCAGCACACAGAGGCAATGAGCAGTTGTCTTCAGGTTTGTGTGTAATTTGTACAACAACAGGGGGAGTTAATGTAATTTGATTTCCTCAGTCTTTGTGTTAATATTTAGATTCTCTCTTCACAGAGACAATGTCAGGTAGTTCTCTGGTCTATATACCCATTCCTAAAGGGAACCCCCCAGGAACTGCCTGCTGGGCAGTGGGCTTGGTGGTGCCACATGACTGCCAGGAGAGACAGCCCTCTCTAGCATGTCCACCTTCCCACCACATAGCACTCAGATATTGAGGGTTGCCATGAACACCCAGAGCAGTGCTTTTGTAAAATTACACTGAAAGTACATGCTGTGCACTCTGGGTGAGGCCTTCTTGGATACAGTTCAAGGCTTATGTGGGACTGCAGCAGGAGCTCAGCCTGGTAGGATCTCACTCCTGCTGCCAGAGTGAGCAGCTCCTGAAACAAGCTACCTCTGAGCCCTACAGAGGTTTTGTTTTAGAGGAATTTAATCGTTCACCCCATAAAGAGAGCTCCAGAGTGGATTAAGCTATGTGCTGTATTAGGCAGCCAGGGTAGCAGAGCCCAGGAGCATCTGTAGAGCTGTGTGATTGCAAAATGCAAATGTAGCCCATGTTCCTCACCATCACATGCTTAGCTTTCCCCTCCACCAACATCCCATTGCTTCACCCTAAAGAAACTGCCATGTTCCCTGGCTGCTGGCTGAGCAAGAAGAAGCCTGCAGTGGCCCTTGTGCAAGCCATCACCAGCCATCATCTGAGCCAGGTGTGACAACCAGCTTCCCTCAGCAGGATGCTGAACTGGTTGCTCCCTTCTACACAATCATTCCTGATATCCACAGGAACAAGATATCTTCCTGACCTCTTTGGGCTGTGGGTTTTAAGCACTTCTGAGGGAGTCAGGAGCTAACAGAGCAATTGCACATATCTGAGTTCCTTAGAAAAGTCAAATAAAATTAAGCCAAAAAAAGGTGGAAATTAAATTTGTCAACCTGATGTCCTAAACAAGAAAAATACAAGACCCTAAAACTGTCTTGAAGTGCCCCTTCTCACAAAATACAATAATACCTTAACAAAAATCTCAGTAACTCACGCTTTTCTTTCTTTTATCTTTTCCTGTGTTATTGAGAATCAAGGATATTTTAGAACAAATTACTTACTGTTTTTTTATTCACTTGTTTGTTATGCAGCTCCTTCCTAGTACCCTACATTTTGAGATTTTAGATTTTAAGTGAGGTAATTTTGTCGTCTGCAAGTTCATTGCATTAATGCTTTCATTAATAAAAAGGGAAAAATGTGATGCATTTCCTTTTATGTTTTCTCAGTGAATTCTCCAGGATAAAAAAAAAACCCACCTTTTTGCTGGTTGCATTAGGGATATTTACCCTTTGCACTGGTCATTTATTAGCACCTTTTTTTTCCTGCATTATTTCATTTCTTATTAGAAATGCACACTTCTTTTTTATGTTAGGTACTGTTTCTTATCAGTGTGTTTTATCACTGGCAAAAATTAAGCAGAAGTGCAGCTGATAGAATTTAGTTTTTTTAATCGAACCCTTTGTTTTTCTTTCATCCTTATGCAGAAATAGCTCTTAAAGATAATAAGCATTATTTTGAAGATGCACTCAAGCACTATGTGGAGAGTTTCCTTTGTTGATACACTTCTGACTGATCTGTACCATTCTGTCTTGTAACCTATGCAGAAAATCAAGAAGTTCTTATGTTCTATACAGGAGAAGATTTTCCTTGGAAAGATGGACAGTTGTCCATCCTAGTCTTCTAACCATTCTCCAGTGCCATCAAGCATGTGATCACGTCCTGGTCTGAGTGATAACAAAACTAATTCTGTTCAGTGATTTTACTTTTCAGCTCAGTTCTTCTAACTAACTGCACTGTCTGAAGTTAGTAGCCTGTTTTCGCAGACAGTGTCTGCTGCTGGCAGTGATAACACCCCGTGTTTAGAGTTACTACCAAGGGTTGGTGTGCAGACCAAGGACATTGCTGGATCTTGTGTACCACACTGGGAGGTGTAGAAAGTAGAAGGCCACACCTGTGGGGGGGTTGGACAGGACAGTGGACCCCAAACTGACCAATGAGGGATTCCATCCATGATATGTCATGTTTGATATAAAGCTGAGGGATCACTAGGGTCTCCCTCTCTTTGCCTTCTTGGCCCACTTTGCCAACTTTGCTTGGCTTGGCTCAGGTCCTCTTCCGGTTTCTTCCTTGGAGCATCTGAGGAGGACTCTGTCTGTTCTGCTTTCGATCCCAATCAGTGTGTTCCTGAATCCAGTACCAGAATCCAGCTCCTGAACACAGCTCCTGTCTGCTGCGGGGCCCAGTCTGGG
>JANHGN010007562.1:0-10752 GCA_024605025.1 Megaceryle maxima | reverse complement strand
AATTTTCATTAAAGCTGTTCTAGTTTCCTTTTCTAATCACAAGTCTCTCTCCCTTATTCCCTTTCTCTTCCCCTTTGTGGAGGGAGGGGAGTTAACAGACAGCATCTGTTATAGGTCTGAGGGGCCACCCTGACACTAAACTATGACAGATCAGAATCAAACTCCTTGCCATATAAAGTATACCAACCATGCCTAGACTCTAAATTCACAGTAAATACCTGCAGAGGAGGAAAAACCTACTTAGCAGCTGGTGAATGTTTTTCAGAAAAGGATCATTTCATCCTAATCCTTCAGTCTTGACCCTCAGTAGAAATCTCCTGAAGGTGAGCCTGGGAACTATGGGCTCATTTATAGCTTTGCACAATCCCAGAAGCCAGAGTTAAGAGTGACATATTTTTGCCATTTTAAAAACTATCCTCACTATTAATCTCTCTGTGCTCTACAGGTTATAAAGTATGAGTCTCTCTTCTTTTCCTCCAGGAGGCAGCAAGCCTGAAATTTCTCCATCTCTAATGCCTTTCCCCCTTTCCTGCAATATGCCCCATGCTTTACAACTACCAATCACTTTATTTTAAAGCCATCTAATTGGTAAAAAACCTTGTAAGTCTGAACACTCATTCTCAATTCATATTTATCTTGTAGACTCATAGAATCACAGAATGGTTTGAGTTGGAAAGGATCTTTAAAGATCACCAACCCCCAGATCTGTTGCTTTTATTTCAGTCTTGAAGAATGGCTTCGTATGCCTGAAAGCTTGTCCGAATTTTTCAACTATGACAGTTGGCATGTTAAAAAAGTATTTCCTCTTCCTACATGCCTCACAGCTGTGGCAAAACATTCTACCATCTTTATCTGTTATTTCCTAATCAATATATCTATGCATTGTTAAGGTGCTAGAAAAGCCACATTTTATAATTATTTCTTAGTTTATAATTAAGCATGCACAGTATGTAATTTCTTAAGAACACACTACATACACATGTATGAAAGGGAAGGACCTAAGGCTGTGTATTTTTACATTTACTCCTATGGAACAGCTGTGTAGCTTTAACATCACATTATACACTTTTCTATATTTATTGAATATTTCTAATAAAGCAGAAATGGATATTTTGATTACTATGTGATAGATCTTTTAACTATGATTTGCCTATGTTAAATACATCACCCATTTTTACTGTACAAAATAACAGAATTTATAGATTATTTCTTCTTGCAGTGCTAGGAATAGCTATGAAGTCAAAGAAAGTTCTCTGTCTACATATAAGGAATAGCAAATCAAAGCTAATTAGTGCAGTGAGAATCTGGGAGGAGAACTTGCTTACTATCTTTGAAATTTTCCACATCTTGGGTGAGCTGATCAAGCAGTAAGTGCTTTGTGACAAGCTGCAAGGCTGATTGTACACTTTTGGTTTGTATTTGTTTTAAAGAATATTTCCCTGGTAATGAGCAGTAGTTTCCTAAGGGAATGTTGTAGTGCTTGCTTAGGCAGAAACAAAATTTTTTCCCTTTTTTTCAAGACAGTTGGTTTTAAAATTTTACATTCATAGAAGCTGAGTAATGCACTCAGTGTTAAGTAATTTTTCACCCCTTTACTCTACAGTAAGTTTTAGTGGGAGAAACTTCCTTAAGACATATGCACCAGAATAGAGGAAAATGTGCTGGCATACTGCAGTTAGATAGGTAATTGTAATATTTACTAAGCTCAAGCTTTTATAAAAGCTGAAACTTTTAGCTTATATTTTTCTTACATCAGATTTTTTTTTCTTTTCTCAGCCTATCTTTCTCTCCCGTTAGCTGCCATGATACCTCATCTATGTCTGGTAAAACAGGTAAGTTGTTGTCATCAACCCCATGACATGAATTACTCATTATATATGCTCTCTGAATACTTCAGATACTCTGAACAACACATTTCTCTTCTTCTGGCCCAGACAGTTTGTAATACCCTTGCAGTCTGTTTGCTGACTAAGGGAAACGTGAGATGCAGGGTTCCTCCTGGCCCTGACCATAGGTGCTTGGTTGTTAGTGGGCTCCTTGCTCAGCTTGCTTACAGCTGCAAAACTTGCTTCTGGGCAGACATCGCCTTGTTGAGAACCCGAATTTCGTATCACTGGTGCTGTCAGGATGAAAGTTACGTAGCCATTCACACTTTCTCTGCAGCTATGGGAGAAAGGAAAGCAGCTCCAGAAGGCAAGGGTGGAATGGGGTGAGTCATGCCTGGGGAGCACCTGCCTTTCCCCATGGACTGCCCAGGGATGCCAGGCAGCCACCTCCAACAAGGTGCTCCACTTGTAGATGGCTATAACCTGATGAGACATATCCAGCTGAAATGACTACTATTTAACATGTTAGGAGCCTCATTCTCCTTTGAAATACAGACTTATGGTGGATTTAGCTAAGTAGGGGCTAGATCTGTGCTAAACTGCAATTGGCCACAGTCTTTCAGCCATATGTTTTTGATACTTGTAACATTCCTTGAATTAAGGTTCAAGGAAAACTTCAAAGTCTCCAATTGCTTGGTGAAATGAATACTACTAATGGCATTAATCCATGGACTTCAGTTGGACTCTCCACCTGAGAAGAGTAAGGAATTAGTCTTTTGTAATGATGTATAGTCACAAATTAAAATCCTTAAGAACTGCTGGCATTTTAGCTAATTTACTAAAAATCTTATTAAAAAACCCCCAAAAACACAACAAAAAAACCACAGCAAAAAACATAGATGAGTTAAGATTTTTTCTGTCATTTCAGAAAATAAAGGAGTAACTACTTTGTCTCTAGGAAGTTAAAATACATTATTTTGATAATTTTTGTTTTATTTTGTATTTTCTGTTAAAGATTTTATTATTTTCTCTTAAAGATTTAAAAATATAGAAGTACACATAAATATGTACTATTACATATGCATGTAAAAGTTAAACATGCAGAAAGGCAAATAATTGAAGGGACATCATGATCTGAAATTTGACTCTCATTTTAACTTTGGAAGTAACTGCTAATAAGTTTAAAAGCAGAACTACAGAATTCTAGTAGTTAAGATTTCAAAAGGAAAGTAACTGGTGTCAGATTTGTCCATTTGGTCTCAATTTGAAACAGAGCAGTGCAAAAGAAGTAGTGACAAGTCAATTGGATTTTTAAAGTGTGTTTTGCTTAACACTGAAAAAAGGCAAACTACAGAAATAAACTTTTGTTTACAGCATAAACTTTCACTTTTGTTTCTTGATGCTATTTCCATATATTTAGATCCTGAATTATATTTACCTTCCCAAAATAATGGGATTAAAATAAATGGAAAAGAATTAGTGTGCTGAGAAAAAGCAGATTGCCTCTGGATGATAAAGGATCTACTCATATATTGTTTCAGTAGACCAACTGATATGTCTAGTAAAAACAGACAAGCTTTGATGCATACAAGACTGTTTTCAGATCTAATAAAAGATATTACCTCTCCTTACAAGTTCTGGCTTGCTTATTGCCTTATACCATTCCAGCTACAAAGACAGTGCTATTGCTCATACATTATTACTACTACTAACCTCGCAGCTAAAATAATGCTATTACTACAAAACTCCTAATATGAGTAACTTCATATTTATCAAACATACATTTAATGTATATATTTTCTCATAAATGTTATAGATCTACAGAAATACAATGTGACATAAAGTTAATCTGCATTATGTTCTGAAGGGACCTGTGATAGTGAGATAATGAAACAGCAATATGACAGCTATCAGAATTCAGACTTCACATATCAGCAATATAAATTGACATTTGCTTACTGTTTCATGAAAAGAGAAATAATGATTTTTTTTTTTCAGTTTTTGATAATGAGAATTATTTTTTGCAGATAACTGATAATAAAATATAAACAGCTGAGTAAAATTTCTGGAAAAAAAGAAAAGAGTGGAGTGACAAACACATAGCTAAAGGTTCCAAAATTCTACTACTCTGCACGCTGCACTGTTAAAGCCCTCTTTTGACTGAAAAAAAAAAATTCAATCACAAGAAAGAAAAAGAAAACTGGCTTTACAAAATAGTAAACTTCCTGTATATATTTTTAGTTTTAAGCCTTTCTGACAAACTATTTTATAAAGCTTGGATAAAACTTTTATTTGATACAAGATCTGGAATGGATCTGTGCTGTGGTTCAAATCATGTTAGCATGCTTATTTCAAATTCTGTGGTTTACTCTTAAATAATATTTTTTTATTATTATTATTGTAATTATTGCTTCTTCCTCTCTGATCACACCTCTGGTTTTGTTTTTTTTTTTCTTTTTCTTTTTTCCATTGCAAAACTGCAGGAGCAACCTTTCTCCTTTCTGACTACCCCATTTTGAAACTTTTCATACTTTCTTAATGATAATGAATTCACATGGTCCCACTGCCTAGCTGTTCCTCTGCCTATCAATTCCCATTGAGCATTTCAGCCAATTTTACCAAAATTTGAATGAGGGATAAGGGCTTTCAAATAGATGTTAATTCCAACAAATTTAAGACTGTTAGCAAGAGGAGGAAGAAATGCCAAAGAAGTGCCCACTGTTGGGAGGGCAAGTACAATTCAGTTATTATACCTCCTGCTTGCTATTAGCTAATTAATCTCCTGACTAGTCCAGCACATTTAAATAAACCAGACACTTCAGCCTATGAGGGATGTAATTCAAGGTTGGAGGGAGATCAGGTTTGGAAGGGTGTAAAATGGTCAGCCTTAGCAAAACAACGTGCTTCCGTTCTACTGTGCACATAGCAACTCTTGTGTTTAGAAACCCTCTGTAAGTGAAAATGACCATCACGTTATATGTAATGGATATCATTTTGCAAACAATGGTCTCCTTCAAGTTTATACTGGTGCAATTCTGCAAACACTCTTTGTGGAGAGATGCATTCAGAAAAAAATGAGGAAATGGCAGTAGTTCTGAATCTACAAAATTTCTTGCATTTTTTTGACAATGTTCTCATCCAGCACACTTAGGAATGACATTGACAAGTTTTAAAAACAGTTTCATTCTCCCCTCACTCTACTCCTAAGGCTGGAAGGAAGTCAAACTTCTTCAAGGTTCATGTGGATAAAGAGGACCATATGGTGGTCAAATCAATTTGTTGAATTCTGTCCAAATCCTATGAGACAGATGCTTTTCACATGGATATCACATGGTTTATCCAAGGACAGTTCGGCTATGAATCAACAAGACAGGAAAAATAAAATATTCTGAATTGCTCCCTCTCCAAAAGATGGATGAGATACACTTTGGGGCCTGTAAATACAAGTTTTCACGACCTATCTTTGCAATATCCTCTAAGTGTTTGGTAGACATACGGGGAATTTCTGTTTATGCTGTTCATTTAACCCTTATTTGAACAACTAAATGAGTAACAGGAAAATACCACACTATACTTTTCTTATCATAAGAATTGTTCCTAATCAGACGCTATTCTTTCTTTAATGTTAAAGACCACAAGTCTCTACAAAAGCTTTTTCTTAGCAAATTTCTATGATTTCTACCTAAGCATGCATTATTTTGTACCTGTAATTATGGAGCATAAACTGGGTTTAAAAGCTTCTGTGAGTCTTTCAAGGGTGACATTAGGGTCACTCCAACATCACTGTTAACATCTTATACAATCAGAAATCAAAAATGGAAAGATGGAAAGTTACAGCAGTATAAGAGGAATGGTAATTAAAGCAGCCATCTCAGGAGAAACTACAGTAAAATATCGATACTTGACCTTTAATTGTCAGAGAAAAGAGATAGAGCATCGCTCCAGAGCCGTTTTTGCACCTTTTTTTGTATGTTACTTCTGTGGGATTTTTTTTTTCCTGATTTTGAATGTTAATTTATATGTACAGTAAGTACTGTCTGATACCTCAGAGTCACACACACACCTTGAGTTTATTAAACTCAGCATAGTATGGAAGGTAGAGATTACATCTGAGTTTTGGAATACATATGCAATAGATAAATTTTTAAATTACTGCACTTGGATTCTGGCTTTGTTCCACTTAGAAAACCTTAAATCCATGGTGTTGAAATATTTTAATTATATGCTAAATGCTTTAAACTTAATTATTTGTTACTGGAGTAACTTCATTGGGTTTTGCTTATCAATTTAAGGGCTATAGAGGGCAAAGTTCTCACTGAGGTGCTTGGCATTTTTTCATCAGATACACTTAACTACCTGCCATGTTGGCTAGAAAATACAGATGTATCAGGGCCCTGAGAACACTAACAGGGCGTCTTGACAGTGCCCCTTGGGGACAGTGTCCCCCCATCCAGAACCCCCTTTCAGCCCAGCCAAGCAGGGAGATGCTAGGTGCTCAGGACTGAGGTTGCCCCAGTAGCCCCAGCTGCTCCTGGCTGGGATGGTGGGACAGGCCTGGGCTGCTAGGGTCTGCTTGGATGCCTTGGGGAACCCCTGATGCTCCTGACCCCTGGGGAAAAGCTGGTCCCTGAGGTACCTTGCTGAAACCCATTTTCCATGGGGAACATCTCTGCACACCTCTGGAACTGTCTTTCATTTTCATCATGTGCTATGCAGCCAGTGGTACACAACACCACATGTGCCTAGCACAAGGGTGAAAATAGCAGACACTGTCTGACACTTGTTTGATTTGGGATTCGTTATTATTCCCAGGATGAATATACCCATTCACCATCTATGTAGTGTTCTGTGAGCAGTGTGATATAATTATGCTTTACATTAGAAGTAACAACTGTGAAAAATAGTTATTTTTCAAAAGAGGTGGCATCCTACAATTAGGTGTCATACAAAATGATGTTTATCTGCACACCATTATTGCCAAGATACTATACAAAATAAATGCTGCATAAACCAAAAACTCAGGCACAAAAACTCTTCTCCTTACTGGCACTTACACACAGGCTTAAATAAGTCAATGAAAAATTATGTAAACCACCAGCACTACTCATAGGCTTAAGTGACTTAATGGATTGGGCCCAAAAATCTTGAAAATGCTGCAAGATTGATCCTTGATATGATCCCTTACAACAAATCTTAATATCCAGGCAGTAGCTTGTTTGATTTTTAAGCAGTGTTTTACTTTAACAGAAACTTTCCTTATCTCCTACACCGTGTATTTTGTTTTCTGAGAGTTGGTAGGTACTATGTAATACAGCATCCAAGGGGCTGAACTGGAAGGAGAAAAAATATCTTTCTTGGGTCTGTGGTAAAATTCTGCTTTCTCTCCTCTGTTACTGCTCTGTTACGCTACCCAGTTGCAAAGCCCCATAGCATCCGCTACTCTGCATCAGCAACACCGTATCATTTTTGTCTATGGAGCAGCGTGGCATTAATTGGTTTAAAAACTGGGGAAAACAAATGCATCTATTAACAGTGTGATTCTCCGAATTCTGCATTATTCCTTCATCACAATGTTTCCTCTTTCATTTCTTTTGGCTTAGTCAATGAGTAACATCACCAGCTATTTTGCAACTGGTTTCACTTTTTGTTTGACAGGCTGACTGCAGTACAGGAGCTGAGAAGCCTGCAGGGAAACGCTTCCATTCTTGTTTCACACTGAATTAAAAATGTTGCCAAAGCACTCCTAATCATACCAACGGTCACTGGCATTAACCAGAAGGACTACCAAGGAATAAATTAGTAGTCACAGTTCTCTGCATGGACACTTTATTTTACAACAATTAGGGAGTCTTGCGATTGCCCACAGACTTCTGTCTTCATACCATGCATACTCTTTAATCACCATTTTTCCCTCACCCCTATATGCTTTTGTTTCCATAGTTGCTGCACAAAGATAAACTAGAAACATTTATTTACAGAACTGGAGGGTGGGGGGGGGAGCATCAATCTTTTCCAAAGGCAAGGCAGCATCCTACAGGATGAGCCACAGCAATGCTCCCAGAGAACTCTCTAAGCCTGAGTGAAGCAAGACACATATAGATTGTTGTTTGGAGGACCAGTAAACACATCTGCACCCCCAGTCAGAAACCTGGTGTGCAGTTTGCTTGTTCAGTAAACAAAAAGTGCCATTGCTGTCCCAGTATCTTCTTTTATTTGCTGCCATAAATAGCTGGCTGCTTCAGCCTATCGTGACCTTTGATCAACATGGCTACAAGCAACTGCTGGTCTGTCAAAGCACTTCTGAAAATACTTTTAAAATAGAAAGGAGGTCAAATATAAGAGAATAAACATGAAGTCATGTTGGTTTGTTTGTTTGGTTTTTCCCCATACAAGGGCAAAATTTCTCTTCTCTCTCTTTATGATTCTACAAACTGTACATAAAGCAGAATCTAAAATCAGAAAAATAGCACCAAAGGTCCCGAAAAGCTGAATAGGAATCAGCTTTTAGTTTCTTCCAAACCTAAGGTTTCTAGTAAATTAATCAGGGCTTTTGCTCTTTCTCTTGGCTGAAGGAACCCTTCTTCACAAGAGGGAATACTTGCTACAAGTTGTATCAGCATTGTTTCCACAAATATTGTATCTTTTTTTTTTTTTCTTTTACTTTTATGTGAACTGACAGTCAATTTCTTGGTGGACAATGGCCCACATTATGAAAATCCACTGATGTATCCTGTTTGGCTTTGCCTAAAAAGCCATAGAAGTTAGAAGGAACACAGTACCTGGCCTGTCATTAAAACAGAAGTCTACTCAACAATAAAAATAAATGACCATCAAAAACACAGATTATTTTTAAAGATAAAAGGCATTAAAAAAATACAATTTTTGAGGTGCTGATGTGCACCTCATCATTTAAGTCATTTAAGTTAACATATTACACATAAGACATTTAAGTCATCATAAACAGTGCAGAGTTCGAGGGAGAACACTACAGCAGTCAAGGAACATTAAACACATTATAGGTGCCGTGATTTAAAACCCTCTCCCAGGAGAACAAAATGGATAAATTGGAAATAGGAGAGAAAGTGCAAAGTAGTTGATAAGGGACAAAAAAGGAAAAAGGAGACAATAACATGCTCAGAGGCCTGAACATCACAGAGACAAAAAAAGCCTGTTACTTCAGTGATTACACTTACTTCGAACCCAAACATGAATAGGCTTATGCTTAAAGATTTCCACCATGGTTGTGGCTTGGTTTTAGTTATTTATTTATTGATTTATTGTGAAGAAAATGCATTGAAAAACTATTCTTTCAGTAAACAAACTGTTGCATTTGCACAGTGATGAAGCAGCTGCATTCTTTGTTTTGTTTACTGAGAGCTAATGCAGAGATGTACTTCAGATTTCCTTCCCAAATAATACAACCTAGTGATTATAAAAAATAAAATAAAAAAACCAAAACAACTAACTCAAACGTTGTTAAAATGGGAAGTAACAGTAGATATCTGTCACTTGGTCTTGAGCTCTAGCTTTTTAGAGAAAAACATCCACCCACAGCTCCTGCAATGAGCAACTGGTATTTTAGTCTTTGTCACTGCGCAGTGCAAAAGACAAACATTTTGCACAAGAGTTCGGGCTGTTAGCCTCAGCCTCTTGAGCAAATTCCAGCCCATGCAACCTAAATTCCTCCTGTGTTTTCAGCTGGATACTGCATTTTTCACTTCCTGTTCTGAAATTCGTGAATGATGTTCTTAAAATGAGACTTTGGCCATGGAATACAGACCAATAAAACAAAACATTAAGTACCATTTCAGGTACTCTCCCAGACCAAGTTCCCCTATGTCTGCCAAACTTCTGTCCCCCAAGGCATGCTTTCTTTGCTCTTATTTTCTAGATCTTAAAACCACGTTTAAAGTCTCCTCGATTACTATATAAAGCATTTACATAGATTGGGGTTCTACTTTCATACCCTAGTAGTCATATACATAAATGCAGAAGTATCAAAGGAAGAAACAAAAGCAGCAAAAGATCCATTCGGCTTTTTAAAATGCTGGTGTTCCCTAACCAGGTAATCTGTCCGAGGAAGGCTCTGTTTTGCTGAAGAATGAAGGCACACCCGCGTGAATCCGTCAACTCCGAGGCCCTGCCCCAAGACCGTTATCAGACGGCGGGCCCGAAGAAAGGTACGGCCATCGCTGAGCTGACGGAGCCGCAACCGCCGCACACACACCGGACAACCCCGCCTCTT
Source organism: Megaceryle maxima (assembly GCA_024605025.1). Classification (NCBI taxonomy): domain Eukaryota; kingdom Metazoa; phylum Chordata; class Aves; order Coraciiformes; family Cerylidae; genus Megaceryle; species Megaceryle maxima. The sequence goes on along the minus strand of JANHGN010007562.1, from coordinate 681 downwards.
CCCCTGCATGCCCGGGGTGTTCCTGGCCCCGGGAGACAAGCGGGCACGACGGACCGGATCGCACTGCCACGGCGCGTCGTAACCGGCAGCGCCGCCCGCCTCAGGCCGCGAGCGGGCAGCCAGGACACCTTTGCCCCCCTCCTTCCGGCTCTGTCCGCCCGTCCTCCCGCCCGGCACACCGAGGGCCGAGCGGCACCTTCCTCCACCGCTCACAGGTTCCCTGGGCACAAGGGAAAGCGCCGCCGAAAGTGCTGCCCCAGCTGCAGCTGCCGCTGCCGCCACCGCCCCCGCCCCGACGGGGCCCAGCGCGGCAGCAGCCGAGAGGCGGGCCGGGCCCAGAAGGCAGCGCCCGCGCTGACGTCATTATCCGGGCCCTCCGCGCGGTTCGGCCGGCGGGTCACAACGGAACCCGCTAGAGCCCAACCGACGTGAAACGGTTGCGCGCGCGCGCGCGCCGCCCGTACACGCGCCACTGCACACTCCCCCTCCCCCCGTCTCTTCTTCGCGCGCGCTCCCCCGCCGCACACGTAGGGGTGGGGGCAGGCGGGCCACGGCCTAGGCCTGGCTGCGGCGGCGTGACTGACAGCCCGGGGGGACGGGGGCCCCTTACACCTGCCAACTTCTGGCAGTGCTGCACCCCAGGGTCTGTCAGGCTCTCAGACCCAGGCAGAGGAGTGAGCA
>JANHGN010007560.1:21391-36365 GCA_024605025.1 Megaceryle maxima | reverse complement strand
TATTGAGTCTACTTTATGGAGTTACAGTGACCATGACTAAGTTAACGGTTTCTGCTTCTGTTGCACTTACTGAAGAATGTATTCTGCTATCTGTGATGTGTAATACAAGGTCATGGCAGATGACTTTGTTGTGATACTCAGCACCATGTTAAGCCCTCCACTGTTTTGTGTAAAAGCCACCCACTAGAAATCTCCACACTAGTCATAGCTACCTTGTTGTTACTCTAAAGCAACTGTTGCTTTGTGATTTATTCATCAAAAGACAAATAGCACAATTATCTTAAAACTAGCTGAGAGCTGGTTTTAGTTGAATAAATAAAGATGTGCATACAAAGTTGTGAGGATTTATGCTTCAGCTACAGAACTTCAGTTAAGGATAAAGTTCGCCATCATCCAGTTCTTTATTAGCTATCAGCCATGAGTGCAGTTCAGAGTGAAGAATGTGGTGTGAGTTAGCACACCTGTTTGTGAGATGCATAGTGCCCAGGAAGCCTTGACCAACAGATCTGTCCATGCTTACCTAATTTTGATGGGAATAGAGACAATGTAAACTGTAGAGGCTTCCATAGGAGTTTTGTTATTTAAGCGCCATTTGCATTTCTTAAAACTGGCCCTTACAGAGTGTGCCTTGCTTGACAGTTGCTGGTGAAAATAGTGCTTGTCTGTGTGTCTTTAAAGGCTCATCTGCCTGAACTATCATATGATGAATTTTAGCCATACTTAGAAGGGAACTAATACTGTCCTTCACCCTTCAAGAACCTCATTTTGATACGTAACCCTGCTAGCCTTTTCTTTGTAATGTCCTATTTTCATAGCAGTTAGAGTTCTGTGTGATAGCATAACTGAGGACAACTTTTATCATTTTTGTATTCTTTTTTTCCAATTCTAAATGGAAGCAAATATAAAATATGTAATGTATAGCAAAAAAATAAACACTTCAATTGTTATGTTCAGTTACAAAGTCTACTTCTTAAATCAAAGCCTTAAAATAATAATTCACAGAGAGTGTTCAACATTTCAGTTCTTAAGGTTTTTCTTCTACAAAATTTTATCTTAGCATTGTTTGCCTGATATTTCTTCTCTCTTTACATTTTCCTAGTGAAGCAGATATCTTTTTAATGTGTTGGAAAATTTCTTATCTTGTTTACAAGCTGGTGTTTCATGCTAGTAATTTTTTACTGGTGGAGGAAAACTGTAGCAGTTTTTGTACTCTCTAGTTCTGTAATGTTTGAAAATCAGGTAATGTTTTTCTCAAAATCAGGTCATGTTTTTCTCAACAAGGTGTTTCCCCAGCTTAAACGACTGCAGAGAGCTTCCATCTTGGTGGCAGCCTTCCTCCTTGAAAGTGGAACTGCTTTTTCTAAAACAAGAAACTACTAATAGGGGAATGTAGAATATTTATAAATAATATGCAATCTAATTTCTTCGTTTTTTGTTTACTTAGTTTTCTGTTTACTGTATTGCTTAATGGCACAACACAGGATATGCCCTATGTGTAAGTATGTATATGTAAGATATGTAACTGCATTTATAAATAGGGAATAGAAAATGAAATGTAAACTTCACTGCAGGCTCTGCAGGCTAACGTCAGCATGCCGCCTTCTTTTTGTTCATTTTCTGGCAGTGTTTCGCTACAGGATGTACATTGTCAGAAACAAAGGGCAAAACACGGGATTAATAATAGCAATAAATGTGTGAACAGAAGTTCAATTGTAACCTCTCTACTTGCTTTTGCTATCATATTGTGATGAGGAAAAAAAAAAAAGTTATTCCAGTGCAGCAGAGAGGAGCAAAGGATAAAAGTTAGTATTTCCTCATATGGTCATTATAGAGCTTTAAAAAATTAAGAAATTAAAAGTAGGAGGAGGAAAAATGTTTGCAAAAGGGTCTTTAATCCTAATATACCATGCTGCCTTGTAACATTTTTGGCTGTCCATTCTCTTCCTTCTCAGTAAAAATGTATAGGAATGTAATAATTCCCATTGCTTGCTTTTTGGCACTGGACCTGTTGCTCTGAGGAATGGGAGCAGATGACAATTGGGACTAGTTATCCCTGGAAAAGATGCATGCATCCTTGGTAACAGAAATAAGTAGTTCCTCCAAATGAGTAAAGTTGCAGGGAAAGAGCTTCAGCATATCTAAGAACAAAGCCATAGGGAGAACTTATGCTGTAACACCCTTCTCCTATAGATTTAAAATCTGTGAAATATTATCTATGTCACTAAAAGTGATCTTTTTAGGCTTCGTATGGAAATCACACTGGCTGCAGAAGGGACTGTTAAGTTCTCCTCTGACCCAGAAAACCACAAACTAAAGCTTAAAAAGTTTTCCTTTTTATCTGAGACAGCCCCTGTTCAAATTCAGCTGCTCTGTTCTTTATTATACATGGAGTGAGAGAAAAGGGGGACAAGTATACATATAAGTTGTCTATTTTCTGTTTTGTAGTTCTTCCAAGAAGACAGGTAGGTCTACTTTTAGTTCTGTATGGGTTTGTTCACAAACTTCGGTGTTTATTACAAATGCAAGGGTACTGGGGCTGTGGAGAGCTCAATATATGACTTTGCTTCCTGGGGAAGCAGGAGATGGATAGGAACAATCTCAACCATGAAAGTGCCCCTCTACTAGGGCCTTGGTGGTATGGCTTGAGGAGGGCATTGATAATTGTACAGTGCAGCAGCTTGTTTTGCTCTGCAGGCAATATGAATGTGAAAGCCATTCTTTGGTTAGTAAGTACACGTGATTTAATTTTAGTTTTATACATGCCACACAGTTTCCTGCCTAGGAATGGCCTTCTTCAAAGAAACACATGAATCACATTGTAGATGCATTGTTTAACTCACAGTCTTGCTGTGTTGCTCTTGAGAGGATTAAGTTCTTATGTTGCCTTTTTTCCCCCAGATTTGGGTAGTGATGAAAGATGCACTGCCATATGTTTAATGTCTGTGTGCTCATATGGTGGCTGATAAAGATACATCATATTTTGGTATTTCTTTATTAATGTGCTGCTATCCAATCATAAATCAACAAAAAATATTTTAAGGATAATATATTAATTAATATCCATAGAAAGGTACATTATTTTGCAGTTTGTCCTGGACTTACCCACTGTCTCAAGTGGAAGGTGAATTTCAGATCCATACATCATTTGGGGAATTACAGATTTTATTCTAGTGTGGCGTGTGCTGTAAGATAGAGATGGCCCCTTGTTTGAAGAGTGTGTCTGCTCATGTCAACACAGAAATGTAGTTTTGTCTGATAAGATAATTTGAGTCAAAGCCAAGTTTATTGGCATGTGAATGACTGGTGTAAAAATGAGTGTCAGCACTTCATTCATACAACTTCACTGTGGTTTTACTACACATGTCCCAGAAGCTGGACACATGCTTGCTTGTGAGCACTTCTTCCTGGTGCCCACTGGCAGAGCAGTGTGTGATGCCTCCCGGCAACAATTATGTGCAGGGCTTTAGAACAGAATTTGTAGGTGAGAGACAAAAGTTGTCATGCCTGCCTCCCTAAGGTGAAAAGTTCTTGTGCAATTAGTTGATCAGTACATTTTCATGTGCACTGGCACTCTCAGAACTTGCCACTATACAGCTGTTTGAAAAAAGAAGGGGAGCACCAGCATGAGAAGATGCTTTGAATAATTAATACAGGAGTTAGCTCACCCCCTCACTGAGAAGGAGGAAGACAGGTTTTGTGAACTCTGTGCTGACTTAGATTAAATGACAAAGTCCCTGAGCATTAAGAACAGGTTGTTTTAATGTTAGTTTGGCTAGCTGGCAGAGGGGGACACCCTCTGTGAGGCACAAGTGCACTACCCCAACTTGTGGTCCCCTTCTTTGGGTAGATAAGTCTTTGCAGGTGGCCACACGCAGCCAGATGCTGGTGGACACATGCAAGGCCAAGGCAGTATGACACTTGCAGAAAGCTGACAAGTCTTTCTGTGTGAGCTGTTGAGCAGGAAAAGTTAGCAGACACCCAGCTAGCCTGTCTCCACTGCACTCCAGTGCAGGTGCTGCCAGATGGTCTCCACTTCGCTCATACCAGCTCCAGGTCAAAATATTACTGGGGTTTGGTGACCCTTTGAATGCTCAGTAACAAGAGGTAATTTTGCATGTGGTGGAGTGGCTGGCAGGTTTTTGCTGCTGTGAAATCCCATGTCCCTCACACTAGAGCGTGCAGGCTTGCAGTCCACAGGCTGTGGTGTGGAGATGGTGGCTTTGGAGCAGGAACCAGAGAAACCCGCTTACCCTTGGAATGAATGCAGCAAGCCTCAGAGAAATGGTCTGTGGCCAGGGGAGGAGGCAAGAAAGAGTGTTCACACATGCTGTCTGTTTCTGAGGGATGCTGTGTGATGGGGGTGGGAGAGAAAAGCAGCCTGTCTCAAGTGTGTTCCCTGGCCAAGCTGAAGCTGTGTGTTTGTGGTCTCAGTGCAATGGAAAAGTTGTGGAGGGTGGAGTTCTCCTGCATTTCCAAAGGGCCACAGCAACTTAAAAGAGAAATGGGCCCATGTTAATACTGAGGTTGTAGGTACAGTGTAGCTCTTAGTAGTGATGGATGTTGACAATGTGGGCTGTGTAGAGAGTAGGACTTCACAGTCCTCTGTTGTAAACTGTGATAGAGGAAAAGTGAAAGGCGGTCTCTTCCAGTATTTCTTCTGGATCCTAGAGTGTTTCATTTACACTGCAGATAAAGCGTGTAATTTCTCAGTTCCTGTATGGTAAGGACTGGTTGATACTGAAGTCCCCAGTACCCATATTAGTGGGGGAAAAAAAAAAAGGAAAAGAGCTACCAGAATTGGGTCTTGATTTGGGACAAGAAGCAACATTTAGGACTAGATGAGGACAAAGCTGATCTGCTGGTGGAGCTGCCTCACGTAAAGATATACCTTCAGGTGGGACCACTATGGAATAGCTATATGGGCAAATACTGCTAGACAGACATCTTTGAACTTACCAGCTGTCCCACAGTATCACAGTTACGATGTACACTACCCTTTTGTCATAGCAATTTTATGGTTGCTCTGACTATGTATAGCATGTCAGACCTAAAATCAGAAGAAGAAAGAGACTGAGATTTGGCCATCTGCCTCTATATATGTTTCATGCTTGTGCCACTGCATATGAAATTTCACTGAAAACTATGTACTTGGGCACTTTGTAGAAGAGTTGAATTTGTCTGTTCACCAGAGTTTGTGCCTTAAGATCCTAGCAGGTCGTCTTAGGTGCAAAGTCTCAGCGAGTTACAGTGCATTTCATGAGCTGTTTATAAACATCCTTGATCAGTTTATTCATCTCAACCTTCAAGTTTATCTACCTTTAAATTCACTTTAAATAAGCAAATTAATTTTAATGTATTGGGCTCTGCAGATGTTATTTTTACAACTGTTATTCCATTTTTAATGTATAAAGCCAAGAGAGTGAAAAGGATGCTGTAGGCAGAACTGCCTCTTGCTCCAGGGTTGTCAGCACTGGGAGGCCACAAGTATACTGCAGCTGGCATGAATGCACCATCCCCAGTATGCATTCATTCATCTCCTAACTTAACAGCTGGTTTGGAAGCCTTTTAATTTGTTATTGGTGCTGGATCAAGTCTTTATCATGGCTAATGAAAATGCTGCTCAGCCCACGTGTTGTTTCATTGCCCTCTTGAAGAATGATCAGACTGAACTACTTCAAGCCCTGTAAGTCTCAGCCCTCCTGCTTCACCACAAGAAAAATGTGGGCACCCTAGCTGCAACCTTTGGACTTACTGTCGCAGCAAGCATTATAACCCACAGCAATATCATACTGACCTGAATTCACATTCTTTCATGTGACTCATTATTCACTGGCATAAAACAAAGGGAGTGTCTTCTACATCACCCATTAGGAATTTCAGGGATATAAAAAAATAATTGTTTTTACTACTTTGGATTGTGTTTCTTAGTTGATTTTCCTCTCATATAAACAGAAATTGGTTTATAAGTTGTAACACTGTGCATGTAATGTCAAGACAGTGATGTCAGGAGTGATTTACAGAAGTGATGGGGGGGTGGGTGGTGGTGTCTGAGAATGTCTGCAGGGGGTGGGGGGCCTTGCAACACTCTGTGATGGGTGTCATCCAAACATACCTATCTGTGTTCAGGCTCACAGCACGAGCGTGAAGATCACACCCTTGCATATTGGACATGAGCCACTAAGTCAGCAGACTGGACAAAATATGAAGTTTTTAGTACAGTTCTATACAGACGAGATATCCTCTTCATGGGGAGTGACAAAAGCATGCCACCTATGATATACAGAATCCATGCAAAGACTTCCTTTTACCAATGAACACTGATCCTGATAGTGAGAAAATAACAAGAGCTGCCACTCTGGGCTGACAGTGAGCCTGCTGGAACTCAGACATCAGGTATGGTTGCCTTAAGTCCATTAGGCTGGCCTGATGTGCTTTTGGATACTTGGGAGGGCTGTGTCCAATCCAACCTCTGGCTTATGCTAGGGAAAGTTACTTGTGCTGCAGGTAAGTTCTCTTTTATTTTAACTTTTCACTTGCTTGACAAAAGTTACTAAAACTGAGGTTTTCCTTCCTATGTATTTAGCTGATTGTTGGAGCCAAACTCAGTTACATGAAAAAAAGTATTAAATGTCCTTTACCCCATCTTGTAAGATTGTTCTTGCAGAGACTTTTTTAGTAAGTTCATGATGAGAATCTTCTGCATGGTGAGTACACATGAAAGAGTACAAATAGGGCAAGTAAAATGATCTGGGGGTGAAATTGACATACGAGTTGGGAGACAAGATTGAGGTTTATAAAATCACGAAGGGTGTGGATAAGCTGAATCTGCACTGATGTTCACCAAACCTTGCAATGCAAGAATTCAGCGGCACTTGGGAAAATCTGTAGGACATCAGTTTAAAATAAGAAAAAAATATGCAGTAGTTGCTAATAGCCTGGGACTTCCTGCCCCACAAGGCAGAAGAGGCGGGTGGCGTCAGGAGGGTCAGAATTGGACTATGAAACTCATAGGTGACTCACATATTATTTTAATACCCATATAAGGATATACTTTAGCTATTCCCAATACAATCATTGTTGGTGCTGAGAGAGCACAGAAGCAAAGACGTATCATCAGGCACGCGTACTTTCTGTAAATAGTATCTCTTGTTGCTGCTACTGAAAACAAGATAGGCTAGATGGACCATTTGTCTGGCTTCCCAGGATGCTTGTTATGTTTGTGTCTGCTGGGTAATATTTTGAAATCCTTCCCCTGTTGCTTGGTGCAAGTCAATGAGCGTCTTCTGTAGAACAGCTGATTTCTTTTCTGGATCCTCCAGACCAGACTTGGGATAACTATGTATGAAAGGAGACTAAAACCCAATAGCTGATGGTTGAGCATTGTTAACACTAACAAACATGACAGAACAGTACTGGGCGTAATTCAGAAAATTGCTGGGTTATTTAGGATAGCTAGAAGGATCTGATGCCTCTGAAAGGTTTTCATATATGTCCATTTTCTGAGGCATTTTCTATACTGAAAGCTGACCAGTAAAGCCCAGTTCTTGTGCATTAGGCAAGTGGGAGAGTGAAGTAGAAGCTTTGGAAGATGCTCACCTCAGGAATGAGGAGACCATTTTCAAGTGTGCAGAAGAAAACGCCTTAGACCTTTATGTTGCTGAAGGTTGTAATTTATTCTCTGCTTGCAGAAATAGCAAGGCAGACAGACAGCTGAATGTAAATCTGCTTAAGAGAAGGGGTATACTAGGACATTCCCCTGAAAGTGACTAATGGTTAATTCCAACATAATTTGAGAATTGGAGCCTGGCATTGCAGTAGTTGGGAATTTGTGGTTCAAAAGCAACAAAGCTCAGTCAGGTATGATGTTTTTTGGTTTTGTGGCAGAGGGAAGCACGTGCCCTGGCTGGGAGCACTCTGACTTGTCTTTTCTTCACCTTGCTGACTCAGGTCCCAGAGTTTCTGAGCCATCACTCTCTTCTTAACAGAGATTAGCTCAGCTTTTGCCTGGAGCTGTGCTGCAGAGAGAGACCTTTTACAGGCCAATACCATAAGTGGAGGGAGTGAGGAAGGCAGGCAGGTAAATTCATGCTGACCGTAGCCTGTAAGTTAATTAACTTGCCTGTTGAAAGGATTTACAAGGCTTCTTTTGCTTCCATTGTGCTGCAGGAAAAAAAAAAAAAAAAAATCCGTAGTGGAAGGTGGCTTTTTTTGGTTGCCTGCTTAAAAAAAAATTATTCATTTATAAATTGCCTGTCATATCTGGATCATCTTTGTTGATAGAGGAGGCTGAATCACAACAGACTGATGCCTGAGAGAGGGTACAGGAAACACTGATCCCAGGGAACTTTTAATTTTGCATTTTAAGGTGGTCTAATCAAACAGCCTGTGCTAGCGATTTATTTTGTTCAGTTAGTGAGACTTCAGCAGCAACAGAACTTGTGTAGTTTTGCTTGTGATTTCGATGCAACATTAAAAGACATTCACTCTAGAAAGTATGTGAATGGGTGAATTTTTACATGACTAAATAATTAAGCGAAATTTAAAATAATTCACAGTTTACCCATATCTCAAAATTAACTGCTTCATGTCTGACCTGAAAAAAAAGCCTCATATGCATGCATCCCTACTTGGTTTTAACTTTAACTATGTAGATAAATAAATAACTTCTTCCCTCCAAACTTTGCCTCCCAGTTTATTGTCCACCTGTTTTGAGGAACATAAGGTTGAGAAGAACACAAGCACAGTAGGGCTAATACTGAAAAGAAAGTATTAGTAAGATACACAGTCATTCTCCCAGGATAGAAACCAACCACAGCGCAACTCCCCACATACTTTCTCTTTTGCTGTTGCTGGCTTCAGCCCTTGCTTCATTTAAATAGCACCTGGCATATTTGGTTGAGGATATGAATTAGGTTGCAGACATCCTGTTTCCTGTGGAACCACACAAATTTGCAAAGTGTTTGCCCCTCTGGCTGAGCAGGAGAAGGGACTTCCAGTGCCAATTTCTTCTTGCACCTAGAGAAATTGCCATCTGTATGTTTATATGGGTTTTGCATGTATTTTGGCTCTTGTTTGCAAATGTTATCAGTATCTTGTAGAATGAAACTGGGCAAGTTCTACTGCCAGAGCGACCCACATATGAGAGATGCCATACAGAAGTCTTGTTGCACTGATGTGTAACAGGAATGGAGCAGTACCAGTTCTTCCTCAGGTATTGCATCTTGTGGGTCAACTTGTTCTGTCAAACCCCTCTATTCTAGGCCTACGTAATCACCACTTTGCACTTGCTGAACAGGGTTGCAAAGCTGTTTTCCCTCCTGGGACCATCCATTGACTGCATCCATCTGAACAAAGGGGAGCCAGTCCCTTTGAATCCTGCACATCTCTGCTCCACAGTGCTCCCACTCTTAGTCCAGATCTTAAGCAATAGCATCTTAGTGTCTCAGCCACACTCATCCTGTGAGTGGTTCAACATATCTGCAGATCTGGAGCTTGTGTTGAGTGGTTGACTTGACAGTTTACTCTTAACAGCCTGTGCTTGCCATGAGAAAAATGAAAAGTTTGATGAATATATCTACTTAGCTTAAAGCCCCATTGCCTGGGAAGCCAAGGTCTGTCTTAAGTCCCACAAACAAGTGTGTGCATTATCATTTCCCACATATGACTGTGGCCCCTGGACAGGAGGACTTTCATGATTGCTTTTCTGGGTTAAGAGCAGATTTGTATTTCTCTTCTTATTACTGTGTTGCCAACATGACATTCTGCAACCGCTCTCAGCTCAAACGGTTTTCTCTTAAGCCTCTCTTGCAAACATCAGGCTAAAGTGAGAGCCTGGATTTTCTGCAGGGTCTGTGCCTCTTGAGTCTACAGCTCTGTTGTGTGGATGCCAGATCTCACGTACATGTAATTGGATATTTCTAGTGCAGAAATACTGGCATAGGTGTAGGTGACTTGACACGATGAAGCACAGAGGAGGAGCAGGGTTCTTGTCTGTTGTGATTAGGACAGGATTAGGACATAGGCTTTACGTTATGCATAAAGAATCACTATTCTGGAAAAACCTGTAAAAGATGGGTTGTTGTGATAGTTCATGGAAACTGAGGATCATGTGTGTTTAAGATTTCTGCTATTGAACCTTAGGGCATAAAAGAGTTTGAATATCTAGTTCAAAACACTTTAAACAACTGCTTCATTGAGCAATAACATTTCATATAGCTAGTCTCTGCTTGCTTTGCATTTGCCCTAGGGTCTGTAAATCAGAGTATTCACAGGCAGGGTGAGCATGTAAAAACACATGGACAGAAAGCTGAAGCATTGGGAATAGAATATATAAGGTCCTCTACTAATTTTCTTTTGTAAGATATCTGTACTGGAGAACATGCTTTGCTGTGGAGCAGGCTAAGTTTTCCTCTGAGTATTCTAGCTGGCCTGTGGTGTTGTCCTACGCCTTGCCTGCACAAGGGAATTCTGTCAAAGTACAGCTATTGAGGTGTGTGTTTCTGGGGAATCGCATGCAATACCTTTCTAAAATTAGTCCATGTATGTGTTGGTGCAATCAGTTGCCATTGTATCCTTGTGGCTAAAAGCAGTATGCATTCCCTTTCTCCACAAGTCTGCTGAGCTAGACCAGACTTTTTCCATACTTTAACAGCTGTTTAATAGGCAGGTAGTCAGCTGCAGTTACATTTAATCTAAAAAACCCCAAAAAAACCCCAACCAACCAAAAAACCAAACCAAAACAGTAACAACAAAATTTCTTCCACTTATCTTAGGAAGCAAATTATTAGACCCTACATTTTTCTTCTTCTTACCCCCCCCCCCTCTGTTTGGCTGACTTTGCTTCCTCAATTATTTTATTAATCCTCATTTAAGTTCAGAAGCATCATTGTTTTAATTAAAGGTGAGTTTGTTTCTTCATGGAGGCACTTTGGCCAGCACAGCTTTGAAACCAATAGAAGTGTACCCAGAAAGCAGTTTATACCAGGTCAATTACATCTCTCTGATTATTTTTTTCCACAGGAAAATGTAGACCTGAGGCCCTGGTTTGATTTCAGCAGTGTCTTTATTAACTTTATGTCAATTCTTACCTCAATTTTATTTGCTTCTCACTGTTAAGAAGCTCTCCTCACACATGCCTGTTATGGTGACTAGTGGTGTTAAAACTGATGAAGCTTAACACATTTTACTTTTAAGCCCATGATGAGTTTCCAGGCACACCACAGCATGGGTTTTAAGTCAGCGCTCCCTTTTGTGGTTGACCCCCTCTCATTTGGGACTGCTTTGCACCTAAAAGAGATAAGTCGCCCCTGGGGCCTCCTGCCACCCGTCTACCTGTACCCACCCTTGGGTGCATGCTTTCATATCTCCCCTTGTACAGGTGTTCGTGGCGGTGCAGCTGGTGGTGTGAGCTGAGCGAGCACACGGAGGTAGCTAACATCCAGAATCCAACATCCAGAATCCAACATCCAGCTCTGCAGAAGTGCTGCGAGAGGACCCTGGAGGACTTTGGCTAGATGGATGCATATCTTGTGTCAGGTTTCCTCAGCAGCCTCTCTTGAGCCTTCTTTGCTTCCAGTGGGGTAGGCAGCTACAGACTGGCAGAACATGAGTTGCCTGATAAAATAAGGGCTACATTAGGCAGTGTGTATTGTACTGTGCTTCACTGGTTAGGTTTGCAGCAGTGCAAGATTTCTGCTGCAGCAATGTCCAATAAACATGTACAGTGAAAGCAGGGAAGCGTGCCTGTTACAGTACCAGTGAGAAGCACAGAGCTGTGCTGAACAAATTAGATGCAGATGAATTAATTCGTCCCTCTTTACCCTTGGGTGCACTGCTGGTAGAGTCTGATGTCCAGCTAAGCGCAGCCTACTGTGAGACAGTGGCTGTCCTGAGAAACTTAACATGGAGACAGATGGTAATTTTTCAGTAATCGTTCATTGTAACTCAGTAAAAATTGCCTTTCTGCAACTTAAAGCATAACTTGATGGGAGTGACACTTTAAAATTTCTCCCTTTGAAAGGAAGTAGTTAATATTTTCCTAAAAGCTCACAGATCTCAAACTTCGGTCCTGGCTGCAACCTCAGCCAACAACATGCTTTTTCTATTTTTTTTGCCATGCTTCATTGTTTCAGAAATCTGATAATTATTGTTATGCCTGGAATCTTGTGATGGGCCGCTCTGCGTCATGGTCTGTGTTGGATGCATGCTTTATTTTGTCATTTGTAGCCTTTTGTTTGTACAGTCTTTATGACAGCTTCATGTCCTGCCCTCCACTGAACAAGAGATCATAATTTTTAAGAGTATATGGCAGAGCTTGAGGAGGAGGAGTTGCAATGGAGGTCTTCCTGCATTCTTGGAAAATTTATGTCAGGATTGTAGTAAATGTGAAGTAATTCATGCTTGTGTTCCTTGAAGGAGAAAGCTAAGCTATATTACCCTGTGTGAAAGAGCTCTTGTCAGTTGTGACCAACAACCAGCCTCTCTATCAGTTGGTATACCTTTTACTCAGATTCACATGGTGCTTGCCCTAATTCTGGATTTTCTTTTCCTTTGCTAATCTGCTTAGCATTCAAATACTTCCATGCATGCACTGTCAGAGCCAAATTAAATATAACTGGAAAAATGTGACTGTGTTGTTGAGGACCTGTCAGCCTAAGGCAGGCAGGTTGGTAAAGGGAGGTGTTCATCACACACCTAAGCTCCACCTATCTGAGTCAACAAAATGAAATGCTGTTTGGACTGTAGAAAACTTGAAGCATAGCCAAGAGGAGGTGTCTCTGTAGCCATGGATGAGTCAAATCTGTTACTCTGAGGATGAGAGCTGTGATCAGGCTATCCCCATGGTGGTCACTGAAGGAGGAGCAGGAGCCCCACTGCAGAGCCAGGAAGGCTGGCTCTGCAGAGCCAACCAGCAGCCGAGTAGCCATTGCAGTGCAGCTGGTTTTGCTTCTGCCTCTCAATTGGCCCCTGCTTGGCAGCCCCCCGCCCCGCAACAATGCCCCTGTTCTGTACCCTCAGCCTGTGCTTCAGTCAAGCACTGCTTCTGGGTTAAATCTGACACCCGTGGGTTGAAAAAAAATCTCACACCAGAAAACCTGTCACAGCTGAGATTTGCAGAGGACAGGTCTTGTAGTCAGCCATGCTCCATCCCATCTGGGGTCCATGCCAGCTTTGGTCTCCCAGCCTCACAAGCTTCCATGCAGCAGCCATCAGCTGCCAGGTTTGTCAGCTGGTGGGGATGCATATGCTTGCTTTGGCTGCATCTATAGTGGGGTCCTTCTGCCCTCACCTCTCTTGGGTTTGGAAATTGCAGATAGTTCCTTGCTTGTTGGTACAGCTTTTCTGTAGGTGCTTTTCACCTAAAAATCCTCTAACCCTGCCTGGCTAAACTGTTGGGTAGCCTGAAACTTTATATATGCGCCAGCAAATGTGAGGAAGCTGCTGTGGTACTTGGAAGGTCAGGGACAAACTACAAAAAAAGCTGAGGGCAGGCCAAAAAAAAGCCCCAAGGCCAATTGTAAATTCAGCTGGTTACATCCTCACTGAGAACATACCTGGAGCAGTGGTCTTTCTTGGAAGTTCTAAGAGAGCCAGTTGAACTTCAGACACCAGGACAGCTGTGGGGTTTGTGATAGCTAGGACGCTGATTAAGAGTTATATAAGTTACTGCTGTGGAGAAGTTTTCACTGAAGGTGAGACTTGAAGCACTCGAGAATGCCTACTGCTTGAGGTGTTTCTTAAAACTGTACACTTTTAACTGCATTTTTCTTGTCTGTTGCAGGTTGCATGTCTGGTTGGACTTGATGCATGGCATTTGCATGACACCTAACAGCCTAGCTCTGGATGTGTCACTGAGCAAACATGGCCTACCCAGGAAATACTAATGGCAGTGCTGCAGGTAACTAATCGGGAATGCTTTTCTCCCTTTGGATTATTATTAAAAAAAAAAAAAACCAAACAACAACAACAAAACCAAAAACAACCCCCCTTTTTCTTAAATTTTGAAAGTATCAGAAAAGGGAAGTAACATCAGTTAAAACTAAATACTGAAAACTAATTTCCTGGTAGATCAGAGCCTGTGTGTTCCATCACCACCAGCCCTGATAATCTTTTAAATATTTAAAGTGTGGAAAGTTGTTTGCAAAGATGTAAAGGCTGGCACTCAAGTCGTTCAACATGCAGCACTCTCTGCTTTCAAGGACCTATGCTGGCTCACACCAGACTCTGAGAGGCCATGGGGTTTGCTGCAAAAAGTCGTGTGGTTGTTATCCAGTGTCTGTAATTAACTTGTGAGATTAACCAGGTTTTACACATCGAATTCCCAGATCCCCAGCCCTTCCTGGTCACCCTTACTGGTCAGGATTATTTGTCTTTCTTGCTTCTCTCCAAAACATAAAAACATTTTTTGAGCAACACAAAGAGGAGGTGTTCAGTTAATTTCACTTTTTTGTTATTTTAAGAAGCTTTTGAAATGTCTATTTCAGTTGGGTGATACTCTTTGACATAGATCCCTTAGTGTGTCAAAGGTTGCTGAGGAAGATTGATGGGTCAGGGCAGAGGGGGAGGCAGAGATTGCAGAATGACTGGTAACAGCACAGCAGTGATTTTCCTTCTGTGGTTGTGTCAATATTTTCCTGTTCTCCTGATCACCGCACAAACATAGCTTTAGGCCACTAAAGCTAAGGCTGCTACAGTGGGATTATATGGAAAATTTCAGTTGCATGGCAGGAGCTTGTGGGTGCTCTTTTGAGACCTCCTACCTACCTAGGTATAGTGGGAAATGGATTGATCAATGAAGGCTTGGGTGGCTGGGAGCACTTTGAATATCCCGAGGAGGACTCTTAAGTATATATATTTTTTGGTTTTGTCTATGTAAACAGAAATTTCAGCTTCCCCCCCCCCCCCCCCCCCCCCCCTACCGCCGACACCCCCCTCCCCTCCCCCCCCGCCCCCGCTCCCAACATCCACTCCTCAA